>CM055958.1:90436604-90523943 GCA_029490685.1 Schizonepeta tenuifolia
ATAATATAGTAAAATGAAATGGTTTAGTGAATCTTTCAAATTAAATCCCAAAACCCAATTTGTTTAGAGATCTCATGATGCTATTTACCTTATTTTCCCCCTTTTTCCTCTGACTATCTATATTAGCCGCGCCAAGCACATAAAAATGCACGTGATATTAATGTCTGGACTAAAGGTCACAGGTTCGAGTCCACCGCCGTATGGTATTTAAATTTATTTATAATATGTTGTTCAAAAAAAAAATGCACGTGATATTTCCAAATATAATTAAATCTATGTGGTAAACATTTTTTTCATCACTTTGATTTTGTACTGCAGAGAACAATGACATAGAATAAGGCAATTTTGTAATTTTTGATCATCTTCCACTATATTTGTAATTTTAATCCGTGTTTTGAAATATTTGAAATTGCAAATTCTGTCAAAGTTTGTGCATTAATGTGCAATTAATCTTTATTTCTTGAAGGGTGCGTTTACTTTGATGGAAATTTTTCCATTGGAAAATGATGGATAAGATAAGGTGAGAAAATATTAATATTTCCATCCTTATCTTATCTCATGTTTACTAGATTGGAAAAGAAAATTATCACATAGTCCCCCACTCCTCCCCTATTTTTATGTCTTTTGTTCATTGGAAAATATTTTCACATCACTAACCAAAGAAAATATTATCCAACATTGAAGAGAAAAGAATGTAAAAGGGACTGCCGAGAAAGTTATCCATCATGTCCGGAGAAAATTTTCTATCAAAGTAAATGTATGAAAAAGATAGAAATGAGAGAAAATATTCCTTTTCCATCATTTTCCATCAAAATAAACGCACCCTAAGTATATATGATATTCTACCTAATGAAAAAGTAATGTAGAAATAATATAGTATGTAAATGGGTTCATTAAACTTTTATTTCTCATTGTTGATTTCTCCTCTGAAGTATCCAAAAGTATAACAAAATCTAAAATAGAAAATCAGGCAAAGTTTCTCCTCATCATCACAAATAATAGCAAAGAGAATCTAAGGCTTACAGCAAGAAAACACTTTCACGATCTGGTGCAGAAAATGATCGGTGAGAAAGTATCGACAAGCTGCCCGGCTAGACCGCTCGGATCGTCGATCATAGTCTTGATGAATGTTCTGACGACTCGGCGTTCGTGCTCCCTCGCCTTCAAGCTAAACCATGTAAGGAACTTCAACCTGAACTCCTTGCTGACATGGCCACCGTGCTCTAGCCCGCGGATGGTCTTCACAATGTTTTCAAAGTCTACATCCAACCCACCCGATCCTTCGCTCTTGATTAGTGGCGCTGCCATCGTTTTTGTATCGGGCTCGCGAAACTCCTCGTTTAGATCAGGAAGTGGCAGCCTCTCTAGCTGTAGAGTGTCGGGCTGAGCATCACCAACTCCGATGCATTTCTCAGTTCCTGCACCGCTGCAAGACTCTTGAACCTCTTTTTCTCTACCTGGAGTCACTCTCGGACTCTTCGCGATACCCTTCAATCTAGAGTCTGATTTGCCATCTGCTCTACTCTTGCATCGAGGCGCAGAGCTAGGAACCGAACCCTCTGCAAATAGATTAACGAAGATTAATTATATTTTAGTTTCAGTGTGGAAACATGCTACAGATAAGTTGCTTATGTACCATTGAGATTTAAAACTGGGCTGGAATTCGAAGGCAGAAGTTCTTCAGCTGTTTGAATAGCAAGCTTGCACAGTGCTTGCACGCGACTGGCTGCGTGAAGTCTTCCAGCATGTGCACGAGACATCTTGGATGCCGCTTGATTTATTGGACCCAACTCCATCTCTAACGTGGCCTTCAGATCTTCAATGAACTTGTGGAGTTCATGAAACTTGGACGTACCGTTGAGAAGCCTGTAACATAAGAATATCCTATAGCACAGGACATCAACGCGATTGGAATCCATAGCTATCTTTAACTGCTTCTTCCAGCATCTGCAAGTCATTCAAATCAAGAAGCCTCAAATAAGACAACATGATTGTAGCTGACCTCCTTCACGGTCTATAACTATAAGATTCCAATATTGAAATATATACGATCATAAGTGTTTATGGTGAGAAGATAATAATAAATCCTAAAATCAAGTATTTATGAAGCACAATATAATTCATTAGCACAACCAAGAATGTATCTTTTAATCATGAATTTCTGCTTATCAGACCTACACAGTTGAAAAGGAAACCTAGCACATAATTGCACAGATATGCACAAATTTGCAAAAATATGCACAAATATGCGCTGATTTTCTAATTTCATTTCCATTCACACTAATCACCTCCCAAATGAAAGAAAATTCCTTTATTGTAAGAAAAAATTGAATTAGAAAATCTTACCCAATTATTGAGGAAACTTTACCGCAAGTAGGACAACTATAGCAACCATCCAGCTGCAACTGGAGTGCACGAATCCCCACCTTCCCATGCCGGAGAGCACATTCAACATGACAGGAAAAGCCACAGGAGCCTTCTGCACTAGAGTTGGGAGTGCATTTCAACCAAAGGCTTGCGTCTATGTTGTTATCAAATCGACGACAAATACAGCAAGAGCACCTCTTGCAAAACCTGGGAACAGTGGATTGTGTCGCTCTGCATGCAGGATTTTTACAGATCAACAAACTAGAATCTGGTGTCTTCAGAATAGAGCCTTTTCCTCTCTTGTTTCGTTCCTCAAAATCCCGATCCTCAAGATCTGAAGACAGACGCTTGCCAGCCTGATTATTCATTGTCCTTGGAACTTCTTCAGCCATTTCGCACTGTTTAATGCACCTTCCCTTCCCAAATTAAGTGTGGAAAACTCCTCCTAGAGCAAATCTCGAGATTTGTTGGAGCACTTCTGACACATGACATATCAGATATTTAGGATGCGATAAGACATGCAAAGAATAGAGTAGAGGGAAACAGAAGTGCATATTCCTTTTGGAAACCTAACTTGTTCGAGCAGTATGACTAATCTGCATGCTAATATCATTTGAAGAGCACTATAGAACAAAATTTTTAGACTGATAGCTGCAACAACAATTCCCACTAAGCATTTCACTAAAAGAAACTGTGTATATACAGCATAAAACAGGCCAACGGTCATATTAGACTTCTCTTCTTCTTCTGCAAATAGTATTCTTGGATATATTAATTTTAAGAAAATCTGGAACTAAATCAACAAATGCCTAGAATAGCTAAGGCATAAATCCTAATCAAGTTTTGTCATACTTTTCAACTATTAATAAATATCACATTTTCAAGTACATATTTTACAAGTATAATGTTACATGTGCTTGATAAAGATTTCATTGGCTTCTCTCAAACTGCAAACTGTACGTGTTCTGTAAATCACGTTGAAAAATGTGATTTGATATTCATTTAGGTTATATATTATATCTATAATATGATGTTTTGTCGCTTGTTTCTAATATTCCTTTAGTGAAATGGTTTTACTATATAAAATTTTCAAAATAATCTAAAGAAATTAGATATAAACAGATTCTTGGGATGAATATGCAAAATGTTCAAAAATGTAATCAGCAAATAGATAAGCAATTAACTATCAGAGTTGGTACACGGAAAATATCAATTTATCTCCCAACTTTGAGCTATTATAAATAATGTCCCCATGTTAAATAAAACTACAAATTGATATCCAACCTGTTAACCTTTTCACAATTATGTCCCAAGTTATGATACCTGAAATCTCGCGTGGCACGTTGGAGTTTTGAATCCACTTGGAAAATACCAGACTATTTATTTAAGCATATATATCCACATCAAAGTCCGGTGTGCCGTGTGAGATTTCATGTGCCCGGGAGTATGTCTTGGGGCATAATTTCGAAAAAAATTAAAATGTTTGGTAACAACTTGTAATTATTAAATGTTGGGACATTATTAAGAAAAACACTCCAAGGTTGGACATAAACTGGTATAAGCCCAAATAATAGTCTCACATTTAAAAACAAACAAGAAAAATAAGTAGTCATCTCATCATGTTTGGCAATGAATCTTTCTACTTGCAAGAAAAAAGAAATGTCCAAAATTGGAATTTGGTCCCTATATAGCTTCACTTATGCTACGAATTCTCATAGAAGAAAAACACTATCATATACCAAACAAGTTCAACTTCACAACTTCATTCAGCCACATTCAATCATCAATGCCGGTCAAAGTATGAGCCATAAGAACAAATAGAATTATTCTACGCGAAATATATAATTCTTGCCATCAGGTAAACATTCAGTGTACCTAAATCTGTAAGCAGAATCCAGTTGAACTTAAAATTCTTTGAAAGGTATCAAGAAAGGTTCAATTAAAAGACAAAAATTATATGTACATAATACCTCCAAATGATGAAACGGAGCAAGAGTTCTCTTTGGAATGAAGCAAACCTGAGATCTAATCTTTTAGAATAAATGAAAGACCTCAAGCTAGAGGAAGATGTCCTTTTTTTTTTTTTTTTTTTTTTAACAGACACGAAATGAAAATAAAAATAAAAATTTGAAGACTTCAAATGGAATGGAAAAGCTTGATGGCTATAGGTTTCAGAAACAAAAGATAAATGACAACCTCAAACCAAACGGTTCGCTTATATAGCTGCCTCACAATTATGCTATATAACAATCCAAGAACGGGTTTTTCAAATCCGAAAAGAATAATTCTATGAATTTATTAATACAATTCACATTTTGTGAATGCTTAGTTGTATTAAGGAGACACAATTAGTCAACGTAACGGCTATTTTCATTCGATTTAATACTTATTGCCAACTAATTCTTAGCATATTATGAGTACCAGAAAGCGGGTTTTATTCCGTGTTAGAGGTTACAATCAATAAGAAAAAGACAAAATTATTAACATATGACAATAAGGAAAAGCAAATGGAAAACAAGATGTATACACAATAAAGGGAAATGAAAATTACTCAAACCATATACTGGTGAAAAATCAGTAAATTGCGACCAATGAATAAGGAATTAAACTATTAGTAAGAGATTTGAACATCCAGTGAATATAGCAAACAAGAAGAATCTCCTATTGATACTTAATACGACCATTCAAGATAAAAGCCTCTATGTAGTCAGTTTTCTTATATTTAAATATCAAATCCTAGATTTCATCCCAATATAACATGTACATTGAAGAGGACCAAAATTAAAAAATAAAATCACTTAGCTTCATGCTTTTCAGAGTGTATCTGAAAATCTACCCCTGTTTAATTGTTGGAATGTATAGCATTTTTTTTTTTTCAATCAATTTAATGAGCCCTTTGTATGAGACAATGGATATCCAAAAGCCAACAATTACAAACATTTCGCCTAAAATATGTGAAGAAATACTTGAGAAAATAGGCACCTTCGTTAGGTGTATGCCTTTATTTGTTTGAGGATATGAATCTAACAAGCCGGAATATCTTTTATATCAAGCCAAGAATTGTCTAATAGTCATTATATTATAGTTGTTCTTTTCTCAATAATGATGTGTATCGTCACCTTATTTTGATCTACAAAGGTGATAATAATTAGAGGGCAGTTTAGATATCACTAGTTGCAACTGATTAATATATTATAGTACTTAGCTCTACAAAGGTGCCAGTAATTAGAGGGGCACAAGATGCGACTAATTAATACTGTGGAGAGTGTAATTCATGCATTAATTTGATGAAGAACCACTGTGAAGAACATAATCCACAACTTCCTTTAACATTGCATTCTATATCCAATAGTTTGTTGCTTAAAGTTAAAATGCATAATCTTCAAACTTAGCTGGTAAAAACGCATCTCATTTACATGAATATTCCATTCAACGGTATCATTTAATTTTCATTTCCAATAAAAAGAAGAGGCAAAATTTTAAAAAATCTCATTACATGTGTATTTACTAGGACACCTATAGATAATTATAAATTGGAAAATTCTATTCGGTCACGCTGTGGTCGGCCACACGCGTTAAAAAAGGAAAGTTATCTGTAAAATAGAAATAGTCACATTTCCCCTTAAGGTTTATGATTCCCCAATTAGGGTACATTTCCTTTTTCAAAATATATTACCATTTTTAACTTGTGTGATTGGACCACAGTGTGTCCAAATAGCACTGCCCTTATAAATTATATCATACCCGGACTAACTACAGAACAACCAAAATTTATAATAAAAAACATCTTGTACAAACCATAGTAAAACATATTAATAAAAGAGGGAATGTAGTAAAATACCCCTTTTTTTAAACAAAAGTTGCAAAATACCACCTTAAGTTTAAAGTGGCAAAATACCACTTTGAGTTGTAAAATGTCTAATATACCCTTAATTGAGTTATACAAGAAGGCTAACTTTCATTTGAATCATACAAGAAGACCTAATTTTCATGTATGAACTTCCGGCGAAATTTTCCGGCGAAAAACTTCCGGCGAATTTCTCCGACGAAAAATTCCGGCTAATTTCTCCAGCGAAAAAATTTCTGGTGAATTTTTCCGGCGAAAATTCGAATCATACACGAAGCCTAACTTCATGTATGCATCATACACGAAGACTAACATTCATGTATGCATCATACAAGAAGCCTAATTCGTGTATGCATCATACACGAAAATTTTTGCCATCAAAAAATTCAAATTTGTAACATAAATGAAGATAAGTTTTCATGTATGATACATACACGAAGACTGACTTTCATGTATGCATCATACACGAAAATTTTGCCTCCAAAAAATTCAAATTTATATCATACATGAAGATAATTTTTCATGTATGATACATATACGAAGATAATTTCATGTATGCATCATACATGAAGTTAGGTTCCGTGTATGATTCAAATTTCGCCAGAAATTATCGCCGGAAATTTTTCGCCGGAAAAATTAGCGCGGAAAATTTCACCGGAATTTTTTTAGCCGGAAAAATATCGTCGGAAATTCATACAAGAAATTAATCTTCGTGTATGATACAAATTAAATGCAATCTTCTTGTATACATGAAGGGCATAAAAGTCCTAAACAAACTCAAAAGGGTATTTTGAGTTTTTTTTAAAAAAAGGGCTATAATTTATCTTTGTGTTTGAGAAGGGGTATATTGAGTTTTTGCTCTTAATAAAATTCACAATTGAAAGTACACCTAAATATTAATGGAGTTCATTTTTCCAAACTAAAAAACACATTTTCATTCTCATCACATTTTTTACCCAGACTAAGACTTTTTTTGAGAATAATCTACCTCAGAGGCTAAGATAAGCATACCATTTCCTGCTAAAAAGATATTGCACTTTTCATCAACCAACTCCATAGTAGTTGATTAAACTTTTCAAAATACTACCAAATGACTACATGAAAACAAGATGACGAGTAAATATGTTTTTCATTTTTACTCCATCACCCAAAATTGGGGGTAAATTTGAGAAAGACAAGCAGTAGCACAAATCTAGAAGGTAATTAGATATTCACACAGCATCTTGGAACTTTTCAAGCATAAACGATACATAACATAATGCAATGAGATGCATAAACAATAAGTTACATACCTCCCCATAATTCTACTTGTCCGCAGACACTCAGTCAGGTGCTTTTTCCGAATGCTTTTTATGCATGTAATTTGAGTGTGACCTTAAAAACAATAAAAGATATTATAAGCAGACAAGTAATTCGTAAATAAAAACAATAATAATGCTGCCAGATATGAATTCAGCTTCCATTGTGCAATCTTCAAATACATGTTGAATCGTACCCAAGTAATAGTTAGAAAAATCACTTAGGGCCTTTAAGTTAGGTGATATATTAGATTCACAAAGCATATGTTGAGTAGTTAAAGGGTTAGAGTATCAAAAAAGCTCAAATGAATAAATATTTCATATAAGCATTTTAAATTTTAGTCCAAATTACACTGACGCATAAAGATAGAACACAACTGACCAAATCAGATGGCTGCCTGCTATTCAAGATTTTGAATTGCAGAAAAAAGGTCGAGACAAACTGCACTAGTAAAGAGTAACATAACAGCTGAGTGATAATTTGATCGTAGATAAACTAGTATTAGAGAGTGCAGTATCTTCATATCATCAATAAGATGTCCATTTATCCCATTTATGCTACATAATTTGCAACTCCTTTTCTTATTTGGTCCTAACAGAGAAGATATTGGTTCCTCTGGTATTAATATCCAAGACAGCAATAGAAATGTCCTCTATTAGTCATGGAACCTGCAGTCACAAATTATTTTCCTACAATAAGCATAACGAAGCCTAGAACCAAAATTGGCTACAAAGTTGATGAGGAAACGCAGAGAACAACAAAAACTGATCAATATTCCAATTTCTAAGGCATGCAACAGTCAACAGCTGATAAAGGAGCCATGGATTCGAATTTAAAAGGATAAAAGCAAAATAATAGTGATTGATCCTACAAACTGAAAATGAGAGCAAAATTTGCAAGTCGCAGTTAAGGGGTTTTGATGATTACTAGCGTCCATCTTCTTGCGAATATTGTTGCCACTTCTCCGGTTACTGGGCACGCCGCCACTTTTTGCCATTCTCCAATCTGGAACCGGTTCTAGGGTTAAAGGAAGGAAGCTAGAGATGGGATTTGGGTTTAATTTGGAGGAAGCTTTGCAGTTCAAAAACCTTGGATTTTATTTAAGAAAAAAATTGGCGCCAGGGTTTGTTATCGCCTAATTACTTGCTTCATTTAATAACTAAAGACATATTACTCCTTCTGCTTCTCATCTGCATTCGTCCGGCATGATGCATATTATATTTTTATGAAGATATAAATTTAGAAAAATAAGTTTATAGTTTTTTTTTTTTTGTTCAAAAGTAGGAGAAAAGGTAGAGATAATACTAACACTGCGTTTGCCGGGAGTCGAACCCGGGTCTATTGCTTGGAAGGCAATTATCCTAACCGTTGGACTACAAACGCTGGACAATAATTATTCTCAGATTTTTTTGTTGGAATAAGACAAGTTGCTATTTTTTTAATTATTGTTTTGTTTCAAAATAGTAGTTATTTATGTTCTATAGGTGTTTCAGATCTACTACCTTTACTTGTTTCTTTTTGAACTTATAGTTCAGTTGGTGGTGCCCATGTTTGGAGGTTTTTTGTTGTCCAGTCAATTTTAATTTTTTTATATTTAATCATGTTCAATTTGGTTGCTAGCTTTAACGTTAAAGTTAAAAATAATTTAAATTTTAATAAGTTTAATTTTTTTTTTTACTATAATTATTTCATAATTTGGATTGTATACAATGATGATTTTCTACAACAAATATTGTAAGTATATACTTGTTTGGAAAAAAATTAATTGATATATTTCATTATTCGGTACCAATCATAGAAATAGAATCAAACAAGGAATGATCATTCCATTCCTCGTCGATACAAGCCAGAAGAATTTTTATTTTCTGATCCATCTCATTTCCTATCTTCATTCCATTTCCAAATTCATTCATTTTCCACTGTATTTCATTCTTGTATACTATATATATAAAGTTGGTAGAAAGTTGGTAGGTCCCATAATTTTTCGATGATTTTGAAGAGTTAAAATTTTCCTTATTTGGAAGATAACAATGAGTGAAACACCTAAATAAGAAAATGATGACAATATGAATGGGTTGGAAGGAGTAAAATATACTAGTACTAGTTTTGACTAGAATTCCATATAAAACACTAGTTAGAGCACATATTAAATATAGCATAATGAGATGCATGTTTGTTATATTAAAAAAAAGTATAGGATTCTGATAATAAAATTACTTGATATTTAAGAAATAATTCGAGGTTATGAACGGATTTTTTCATGAAAACTTCAGAAAAGAGCTTTAAAGTATATTTGGTTGTTGTTGTTTTTTTTCTTTTCCACAAAATGAAGTTTAAACCAAAAAATAAAGATATTTCGAAGTTAACTTCCGTTATTAACATTTGTTGAAAAAAAAAAAAAAAACCACTTCCATTATTAACAAGTTAGGATTTCTACCGAAACAAGTATATATATATATATATATATTAAGTTTGTAACGACAATAATACTAAAAAATTAGATTTTCTTTTTTAAGACTTATTTAGGTTAACTTTATAGAACTTAGATTTTCTTTCCACTTGTGTACTTTTCAATAAAACTTTTCTCAATCTAAAGTTTGTTGGGTTTTCGTGGAAGGCATTTCTCGTGTTCGATATACTACATTTGCCTTGATAGAAAATCGTATGGCTAAATCTTGTTCACACGTGACAAATGCTTATAAATTTCAATGCTGATTTTAATTATTTCTAGGTTCATCCGTTTCTTAATAAATGCGTGCATCATTTTTTCTAAGAGTCTGATTTCAACAAGTCATGCTGAATTCATTGAATCACTCGTGCTCATGCATATGCATCACATCCTTGTATAATATCTAATCTTTAATTCTTTATTTACAAGAATATAGTATTATATTTCATCGCAACAATGTAATCATATTCAAAACTTGAACACTACAACTTGGAAAGTGAAAAGGGAGAAGTAGGAAAATGAAAATCCGTGATGCAATATAAAATTGTGGCTCGTCCAACATTTTAAACAATGGTGGTTTTTAGAAAGCAATATTTTAAAGTAAAAGTTCAACAAAAAAAAAGTATTAACAAAATTGAATGCGTTTGCCGGGAGTCGAACCCGGGTCTATTGCTTGGAAGGCAATTATCCTAACCGTTGGACTACAAACGCTGACTGAAGAAATTTCGCGTTATTTTAGATAACAAGGTTAGATCTTGATTGATATACTAAATTGTTGATCTAATATCCAAATCACATTATACATCGATAATTACAATCAAATATTTGAATTATCAAAACATAAGCGTCGGAAATTATGATAGTTGGACAATGATGTGAATTCTAATACAGAAGTATAAATTTTATGTGCAAAAATAATCTACTTGGAATCAATACTAATTCATTCATGCATTGCGCACGAAAGAACTGAAAGCATTGTACTGTGTTGTCATACATGTTTAATAGTTGCATTTATAATTTAGGGATAATTGTCTGTAAATTCTCAACCTTTCCTCAAATTCGGGAATTGTATATGACTTTTTAATTTTTGCACAGATAACCTTAATCGGCCATTTTCTTCTGATTTTGCAACTCCGATCGAATTCCCCCAATTTTTTTCTGACGTGGCTTCTCAGAATTCCACGCTGGACACACCGTGCCGGCAAACTAAACGACGTCGTCCCCTTAACATAAAATGACGTCGTTTTACACCCATTTAAAAAAAAAAATTGAAATCCACACTTTTCTCTCTCTCTCGCAAGTACAACAGATTCAATCCACAACCCATCTTCTCTTTCTCTCCATCCCCAGTCGAAGGAGGTGATTTTGCTGCCGTGGGCGACGTGGAGCGAGCCGTAGGGCGTGGTGGAGATCGCCGACGGCGAATCGCGGTCGTTAGGGGGGAGGATTAGGGATTTGTCGAGGTTGAAGGCGTCGAATTGGGTATGGTTTGATTGGGAGTTGAGAGGATATTCTCGACGCCGTAGAAGATTAGGTCCTGCATATCGAAGGATTTGGCTTTGGAGGGGAGGTTTCCGGTGCGGAGGAGAGAGAGGAAGAGAGAGAAGAGGTCGGGGTCGCGGTCGATGAAAGGGATGGCGCCGTTGAAGTCGGAAATAGGGTGGGGGAGAGGCGGTGGTTTCTGTTGCAGAATAAGGGAGGAAGAAGAAGAGAGGCGCTGATGCGACGACCCCTTTATTGATTATGACGGAGCTGGAGAGGAGAGGCGTTGAACAGGCGGCGGCGGAAGAGAAGGAGAAGTTGTTGGGGGCGGCGAAGGAAGTGGTCGTTTTTTATTTCGATATGTCCGGTCGGAGATGGTGGAGTGGGTGAGTAAGAGAGGGGTGGGGGAGGAGAGGCGGTGACGTGGTGGTGGTCGGTAGAAGAGAATGTCGATGAGAGGGATTTTGATGAGCTTTAATTTTGGCGGTGGTCGGAGAAGTTGGAGGGATGATTGGAGCGATGGTGATGAGCATCGTGAGGGACTGGGTTAGTCATTCTTTTCAGTGGTGGTTGTTGTGCAGAAAAGGGGAGGAAGAAGGAGAGATGCGCTGCACCACCATTGGCGGCGGCGGCAACCGGTGGCGACGGCGGCAGAAGGAGAGATAGAAGAAGAACATGAGAGTGAGATAGGGAGAGAGAGAAGAAGCTTTTTTTTTTTGTTTTTTGTTTTTTTATTTTTTGTTTTTTTATAAAATGAGTTGGCATATTTTTTTTTATTTTAAGTTGAAGTTATCAAAACGACGTCATTTTGTCTACTCCAGTGTCCAACGTGTCATTTTCGGCCTCCAGCGTGGAATTCCGAGAAGCCACGTCAGAAAAAAATTGGGGGAATTCGATCGGAGTTGCAAAATCAGAAGAAAATGGCCGATTAAGGTTATCTGTGCGAAAATTAAAAAGTCATATACAATTCCCGAATTTGAGTAAAGGTTGAGGATTTACAGATAATTATCCCTATAATTTATGTATGTTTGTTCTTTCATAATTTATACACAGCACAACACAACACAAGTTGCTCTACCTTTTTTTTTTTTTTTTTGTAAATTGTTATATTTTATTTAACCAAAGCCAGAAAGACCAATTCTCCAAATAGTACAAACCCTGTAACTATCAAAACATGAAACCCTACTCTAAGGGAGATACTTTGCAATTTTCCAATCTTTACCACTAGCTACTGCAATCTGAAATAAGCATAGCCATTGGGTTTCTTGTGCTTCCTTCCGAACTTGTTGAAACTTCCTGAAGTTCCTTTCTCTCCATATCCAGTACACCGTCACTGATAGTACTATTATATACAGGTGTTGCCTTCCTTTCTTTGCATGGCATTGTTGTAACATGTATGCCATCTCCTGACTCCACTTCTGTCTTGGTCTAGGCATGCCGCATCTTGTAGTAACTTCTTCCCAAATAAATCCAGAAAACTCACAATCAAAAAACAAGTGATCCAAAGATTCCTCTTGTCTTTCACATAAACAACATGCAGAATCCACATGCATTCCTATTCGCATCAGATTGTCACAAGTGCCCAATCGATCAAGAATAACTAACCACATGATGAAAATAGATTTTGAGGTGCAATATTATTACAAAGCATTTTCTTCCAAGCAACAGAAGGAGTTGTACCTCTCATCTCTCTATAAATCTTGCCAATCGAGTAGGTGGGATTGTTCAAGAAATTTACTCATGTTCCATATAAGCTCGAGCTCCTATAATCTTTCCCACCCATGCTGCCTGCGTGGGGACTTGCATATTACTGAGATTTTGATTTCGTATATATAACACTCGTGCACTCATTTAATCCAAGTTTTATCCTTCTTTTGATCTAAATTCCATAGAAGCTTGCCCACTGCTGCCTTGTTCTATACTTGGAGATCAACTATGTTCCACCTTCCAGCTTGCTTGGGAATGCAGATTTTCTCCCATGCTACCAAAGCTCGTTTGGTAATGCCTAACTTCCCTGCCTAAAGAAAATTTCTACACGACGACTGGATTAGTTTGATCACTTTTTGAGGAAGTACCAAAACCTGACTCCAGTAACTTTGAATGCCAAATAAAACAGAGTTAATTAGTTGGATCCTCCTCGCGTAAGAAAGTAATTTGGCTGACCATCAGTCAATTCATGCAAGAATCCTTTAAATTAACGGCTGGTATTGCATGATTGTAAGCTTTTTAGGAGGGGGGGATACCTAGATATCTAAATGGCATGTCACCCTTAACCAAGCCAAACCCTTCCAGTATCAGGAGCTGCTCTCTCTCGTGGACACCACTAAAATAAATGTTACTCTTTGTGGATTAGCTTTCAAGCCTGAGACATTGGAGAACCTATGCTTCCATCAATCTTCTTAAAGAATTCACATTGCCTTTGGAGAATAATAGCAAATCATCGGCAAAGCAAACATGTATTATCTTGAGCTTCTTGCATTTTGGCTGGAACTGGTATCTCTTGTAATGATGGAGCTCTACTAAACATCGGTTTAAATACTCCATGCTGAGGACAAAGAGGTAAGGGGAAATAGGATCCCTTTGTCTAAGCCCTCTCTTGGCTTCAAAAGGTGCGGTAAGATCTCCATTCACATTTATTGTATAGGACACTGTGGTGAGACATGTCCATATCCATTTGAAAACCTGTGTGGAAACCCCATTTCCAACATCATATATTTGATGAAAACTCACTCAACTTAGTCATATGCCTTTTGTATATCTATTTTCACCATGCACCTTGCAGAAATGTGCTTTCTTCCATAGCCTTGAATAATCTCTTGACTCGATAGTATATTATCAAAGATTGATCTTTCTTTGATAAATGTTGATTGGCTCTCACCTACTATGAAATCCAATACCGCTTGTAGCCTTTTAGCTAGAATCTTGGAAATGATTTTGTAAATCACTGAGCAACAAGCTATGGGTCTGAAATCTTTCACATAGCATGGATTTGGAATTTTAGGCAGTAAGCATATGAGGGCAATGTTAGTTTCTCTAGGTAGAAACCTAGTGATGAAGAAACTTTTGACTGCATATATTACCTCACCTCCTATGATATCCCAAGCTTTTTTTGTAGAATTTGACATTGAAGCCATCAATCCCTGAAGACTTGTTGGAATCCATACTAAATAGAGTTGATTTAACCTCTTCATCAGATATATCCCTGCATAACAGATGGTGATAAGATTGATCGAGTATAGATCCTCTTCTGATAATCTCTTTATCTACCAATGGAATTCTTGAAGCAGCATTTCCCATTAGAGCTTGAAAAAAAACCCTGATTTCTTCTGCAATTTGTTGTTGTGTAGTACACATAGTATCATCCATCCTTTTCAGCATTTTAATGGAATTATTAGTTTGTCTTACTTTCACAAAAACATGAAAAAATATGGTATTTGAATCACCTAACTTAATCCAATTAATCCTTGCCTTTTATTGCCAGAATGTTTCTTCTATCAAGCTCCATTTCTTCAATTCTTCCATCTTTTCCTTTTCTCTCCTAATTAAGCTATCATTCAGTATATCTTGTGATAGTTGATGTTGGATGCTTTCCACTTCTTCTCTTGGTAATTGTACCTTCTCTGAAGTTTTCTGAAAAACTGCTGAATTGAGCTGCTTGAGGGGTTGTTTTAGTGCCTTGCATTTGTACCAAAGATTAAGTAAAGTTGTATGGTATTGCTCATTCCATTTAGCTCTTACAATCTCCTTAACCTGAGGGTGTGCAACTATGACATTTAGAAATCTAAAAGGAGATTTCCTATGTCTTTCCTCAGTTTCAAAGTTCAGTAGTTGAGGGTAGTGATCAGAAACTCCCCTCTCCAGAATTTCTACTACTAAAGAATAGTAGGCTTGAAACCATTGTGTGTTTGCCAAGCACCTATCTATAAGAGAATATATTCGATCCTCACCACTTTGATTATTGCACCAAGTAAATATGTTTCTCACCATTTTGACAAGAGATAGTTAAGTGGTAAGGAGGCATTTTTTAAAGTCCTTCACTTCTGCTTCAGTAACTGAGTTGCCATGAAGTGTATCATCATTGGATAGAATAGTAGTGAAGTCTTCTCCAACTAAGAGGGGGCTTGAAACTCTATTTGTCAGATGCACTAGAAAATTCCACAACAATTTCCTTTGATCTATGGTATTGTAAGCATATATTATGACCAGATTCATCTCTCTTCCACTTGTTAGATCCATCACTTCACACCAAATTCCTTGAGCATGGTATTTTATGATTTGCGTCTTCACTCTCTTGGGGTTTCAACCTATCCAGATTCTTCTATTTGCAGATGCACAATAATTAGTCTCAAACTCCGCCTTTACCAATCTTTTCCATTATCTTCTTGCTATTGTTCTGCTTCACTCTTGTTTCCAACAATCCTACAACATCCACTTTATATTTTTTCAGAAAGATTTTTATCTCTTTCTGTTTGAAGGGCTTGTTATAGTCCCTCACATTTCATATCAACATTTTCATTGATTCACAGAGGGGTTGAGGACCTTGCCCAGTTCTGCATGTGGTTCCAGGCTATGAATCTCTCCAATGACTTCATAAGAATTACCAATATTCACAAAATTCTATCCTATTATCACCCCCTTATTAGCAGTTGTCTTCTTTGGCTTAGACCAACCCTCTCTCCCTCTTGTATTTTTCCTTTCCTTTTGGGTTTAGAGTGTGAATATCATTCTCTTTAGACTGCTTTGCATATGAATCAGTTGGTTTCCCACCACTTTTGGTTTCCATTGTTGTTTCACTGTGGGATTCACAGGCTTCCCTTTGGCTTTGCATTCATGGCCTACTTGCCTGCAGATTTCACAATATGGAGATACCATTCATACTCAACTCTTTGTTCAAGTAGCATCCCATTATCCCTTTCAATGAATATAGATTTCTGTAAGGGAATAGTGATATCCACTTCAATCAACATTCTATCGTAGGAAATCCTTTTTCTGATTAGATGTACAATCATCAACACAAATAGGTTTCCCAATCTTACTTAGAGCATTTAAACCCCAGAAATTCAAAGGTAAATTCGGTAGTTGTATCCATATAGGTACCAATTTCACAATCTCTTTCTCGAAACAAAAATTAGGAACCCATGGCTTCATGATGGCCGAACATGAAGCAATATTATAGAAACCCTCAGCTAAGATCATATTCCATTTCTCCTCATTTTGGCATCTTACCACAAAATATCCATCATTATGGAAAAAATTCTCAGGAGATACTCCCCACTGTTTTGAAAAGTATGTAGTGAGGTAGGATATGGTCGGAGAATCCCCAATAGCATAAACTATCAAAGCCGATTTCCATTTCTTACTTTCAACCTCGATATCTTCTTCATTCAAGCATACAATAGGTTTGCCATTCACAATAGCAGGAGGATCATAGTTCAGCGACATACCTCGGTGTTGAGCACGATTTGGCGAAATTCTCCCCTCAGTCTCTTTCCTAGCCTGTTCCGATTTCGAATTTGAAGATTCTCCAGTTTCGATCACCTTCACTATTCCATTGGTTTGTTGTGTTTGAGCTTCTTCTTTCTCTAAATCCACATTAGATTCCATCGATTGAGCTAGTATATCCTTCTCCCCTTGCTCCGGTGAGTCTTTGGTGACCAAAATTCTCCTTGGCCGGCCTAGAGCCATGCTGCAATGGAGGGATGCGCACGTTAGACACATCTGCTTAACATGCGCCTGTAGAGCTCTTTCCCGTCACTCTAGTCTAATTGCCTATTAACTTTTTTCTCTACCCATTATTGATAATATTTTAGGGTAATGATGTTCGGCCACACTGTGGCCAGCCACACGCGTTAAAAAAAGAAAGTTGACTGTAAAAATGGAAATAATCACATTTCCTTCTTAGGGTTTATGCTTCCCAATTAGCGTATATTTCTATTTTCAAAATCTATATTACCATTTTTAGCTTGTGTGGTCGGCCACAGTGTGGCCGAATATCATTATCCAATATTTTAATGTGTCAATTGTTAAAAAAATTATCATCTCCATATGTATAGCTAGTTGTATGCACATGTTTTTATTATTAATAATGTAAGCTAAATATTTATCCTATACTGTTTGGAAAAATTAAGTTAATAAACTAACATTCTAACTAACTTTACAGAGAAACCAGCTGTAGATCTGGGTTTTTTTTTAATCTCGCACAACAAAATCTTATTTTCTCTCTCATCCTACACATACACACTCAATCACACCACACACATAAATAATTACTAGTACTACGTTCTTTTAAGTAACGAATAAAATACAATTATGTCTATTGACAAGGAATGACTATTATTGCCACGTTAGCAGATAAACTCTTCACCTTCTCCTCTCTATAAGCATGTTTTTTCACTCTATAAAATAAAAAGGGAAATTAGAAATAAAATAGAAAAAGAAAAAGAAAAAAAGGAGACTCTCTAGTAAGTCACTGGCAGCTGCTTGAATTATTTGCAGCAAAAACAATTTAGGCTTATAATATTAGCCCCATCATTTTCATCATCCCAAAACGCTGTCTCTTTTTTCAATTTTTTGTTTCCTTTTGCATATTTCTTGGGGTAAATATGCGTACTGGTACCGTTCTTGAAACAAGTAAATAGATGTAGAAGAAATTTTAGCTATAAAGATTGATTTTTTAGTGTTTCCTTTGATGGGAGTGTAAATGGGTTCACTTGAAACTGGGCTGCCACTGAAGAGGGATCATTATTTGCATCGTTCTTCACCCGTCAGAAACTCTAATAGCAGTAATAATATTGGATTTTCGGGGCAACGGAGCAGATCAAGATTTGCAAGAGTTATTCTTTTCAAGAAAATTGATTATCTGCAGTTGATTTGTGCAGTAGCTGTTTTTTTCTTCTTCGTCTTCTTCTTCCAGATTTTCTTCTTGCCGGGCTCGGTAATTGAAGATGGAAATAAATCTGGGAAAGGCCATGATTTGTTTGGGAAGAATGGTGGAGCTAATTTTGAGGATTTATCATTCTTGAAAGAGTTGGATTTTGGTGGTGATTTAAATTTTGAGCCTATGAAAATCGTTGAGAAGTTTCGAGTCGTGAATGAGAGTAACTTTGTGAGATTTGGGTACAGAAAACCGAAGATTGCTTTGGTAAGCATTTTGAAGATTTGCTTTTGATTTATTTAGTTGGTAGTTATCAAGTCTCGGCATGAATATAAACTGTTTGTGAATTTGATTCCTTTTTATTTGGGATTTTGTGTTTTAGGGTTGATAGTGTCTGCATGAACTCTCTAATTTCTCTATTTAGAAAACTTAGCTAGTAGCGATGTCTGAGCAGTGTAGTAGAAATAAGGGCCTTTGACATGTGTCTTTGTAGGTTTTTGCTGATCTATGGGTTGATCAACATCAAATACTAATGGCTACTGTTGCTACTGCTTTGCTGGAGATTGGATATGAAATCGAGGTGATGATTAATCAGTTATTTACTTTTCATACTTCTTGTCATCAAATTTAAGTCCCAGTGAATTCTATGTTATAATCGCGATAGAATATATGTGTCTATGCCACTTGAACAAATGCCGAATGGACCCCTAATCAAATTTGTCAAAGATCATGTAGTTTCTTAATTATTTCTACCCTTTTTGCTGATAAGAATATAAGATCAGGCTTAGTAGTTAAGATTTCCTCACTCCATCAAGAAAAAGTCTGTAAGAATCTCATGCATTTGGCGGCTCTAGTTACCTTTTTGAGCTGAGATGGATAAGATGGATTATATTACTTTGAAGGCTCTACATAACACTGCATTCAAGCTACGGCACCTTGACTTAATCTGATACTGCTGACTTGATCGTAAGGCAGGTGATATGTTTGTAGAAGTGATTGCAGCCTCTAATAGCTGTAGAAACTTGTCATTGTGGAATCTGGTCTATACTCTATATCTAAGTATTTTTCTTGGATAAGTAAATCAGTGTAATATTACTAAGCACTTGTGAGAATTGGTCACTTGTTAAAAGAGTAGATTATGTATTGAGGTCTGGTGTTGGATGGAGTGGAACCGTAGGATCAATAAATTGCGGATTGAAACCAAAAAGGCTGAAGATCGTCATGCATAGGTGTCAATTTGAATGAGGGTGATGACTCTTTGGCAAATATAATGTGAGATGAAGGAACTAGAAAACAAGATTTATGAACGTATATCAGTTTTGTTGTTTTCCTTCAACTTGGTTCAGAGCTTGAGCTGTAATAGTCATTTATCTACCCTTTGTATTTCCAGGTATTCGCTCTGGAAAATGGTCCAACACACGCTATCTGGAGAAACATAAGTGTTGCTATCAACACAGCTGACAAGGATATGAAATTTGCTGTAGACTGGCTGAAGTATGCATATTGCCCTTAGCATGTTATTTGAATAAATTATTCATTAGTTTTGTGATTTAAATGTTATTCCCTCCGTCCACGATAAGTGTGGTCCAGAGGGAGTGGCACGGGTTTTAAGAGTGAGAGAGTGGGTGAGAGTGGGTGGTAGAAGAATTGTGAGTGAAGAATGGGTTAGTACCCTTTCACCATTAAAAGTAGAATACAAATAAAGTGAATAAAGGTAAAAGGGTTACATTTTACTTGGGGTCATTTCCATTTATGGAAGGACGTGGACGGCCCAAAAAAGGAAATCGGACCACACTTATCGTGGACGGAGGGATTATAATATTTGAAATTTATGACTATAGTTAAGCTTCAAACTGCCCCACCATTCTCATGTATCTAGAAAAACTTCTCTTTATGTTGTTCGTTTGGAGAAGAGGTTCATCATAGACATATTTGTATTGATTCTTATTTTTCTCACATTTTTTCTTTCTTTCCCCAATTGTTTTCTTTATTTTAAATTTGCAATATCTTTGTTGCTTGATGCAATTATAAGGTCTTTGGGCTAAACCTTTCTCTTTGGATTTGAATTATGTCCTATACATTCTTGGCACACTATATCCTCTACTACCTGCTTACTTATTCAGCTCCAGTTTTAAAAGAAAATTTGGTGATTTGAAAAGGAAGGCAAAGAATAATTGTATGATTTTTGGCTTATTTTGCAGCTATGATGCCGTTCTTTTGAATTCTCTTAATGCTGCAGGATTCCTGTCCTGGTAAGCAACATCAATTCATTTTGTTATCTACTTGTGCTACGCTCAGAAATCTTGGATGTTTTTCTAATTAAATCTCTTTCTCGTGGTTCCCCCATGTTTGATTTGTGTCGAGCAATATTTGTATCAGTTATCTCTTAAATACTTTAATTGTTTTGAACATATCATTTGCTCATTTTCTTTATTGCTCTGTTGAACCCCACGTTTTCAAATGAATCCTGTCAAAGATATTTCCTTTTCTTATTAACAACTTGTTTCCTTATGACAGTTTGCCTTTTGCAAATGATTGTAGTGTTTGCGAATAACATTTAAGTTTTTACTTCTTACAGTCTTATGCAGGAACCTTTCAAAAATGTTCCTGTTGTATGGACCATCCACGAACAAACACTAGCTGGCCGATTAAGACAATATGTTTCAAGTGGCCAAAGTGAGCTGATTGATACATGGAAAAAATACTTCAGCCGAGCCACTGTTGTTGTCTTCCCGAACTATATTCTGCCGGTAACCACACTTTCCATGTTATCTTTGTAATGTGTTAAAAATAGCTACCATGTTCCAACCAAAAAAGTGACTCAAATAATTACGCAGTAATCTATTTTTCTTCCAATGGTTTTCAGTGATATCAAAGTCTCTAATTATTTGTCTCTATCTATGTACACATAACAGATTCTGATTATCATGAAGGAAATTTGTTTCAGTTATCTATAAAAATGAGAGGATACTACAGTCATTGACAGTATCAATTATTAAATATAATGCAGATAGCGTATTCAATATGTGATCCTGGAAATTACTTCGTCATCCCAGGCTCCCCCGAAGAAGCGTGGAAAGTGGACAAGCAAATTGCTTCAGTGGGAGATAATATACCCCTGAGTATGGGGTATGGGCCAGATAATTTTGTTGTTGCAGTTGTGGGTAGTCAACTATCATATAGAGGATTATGGCTCGAACATGCCTTTGTTTTAAAGGCTTTATATCCGCTACTTATGGACTTCGGCAATTCAAGTTCTCGTCTTAAAATCATAATCTCAGCCGGCGACTCCACTAGTAACTACAGTAGTATTGTGGAGGTGAGAACTTGATTTATATTCAAACTGCTATCACATTCTAACTCAGATTAATATCCATGGAGACAGTGCAAAGCGCGTGCACACACACACGCGCACACATGCATGTATGCAAGGTAGGTAGTTTTAGATACTGACACTCTGATAAAACCAGTGAAGTGCGGCAAACTAATGTAAAATGCCATTGATGAAATAAAGGGAGGCTCCCTTTACTTTTGTTCCTTGTATACTGATGTACTGAATTTCTTGCTGCAGACCATTGCCCTAAAATTCGGATATCCAAAAAATATGGTGAAGCATGTTCTTATGGACCAAAACATAGACGCTGTACTAAGTGCAGCTGATCTTGTAATATATGGATCCTTCCTTGAAGAGCATTCTTTTCCAGGCATTTTGCTGAAAGCTATGTGTTTAGAGAAACCTATAGTAGCTCCAGATCAACCGGCAACAAAGAAATATGTAAGACACATGTAGCTCGATTCATGGAATGTTATCATATGTGGTTACTTATGATAGAACAATTAATGTTTCGGTTTCAGTACTCATTAGTAGTTGAAGCATGCCTTCATAATAAGCTTGTTTGGTAGAGTGAATTGTTTAATTTATTTATTGGTTTGACCTACTGACTGGATTCATGAATATCTTAGGTTAGTGACAAGGTGAATGGCTACCTTTTTCCAAAGGATGATATGAGGGCTCTGACACGGATCTTGTTGCAAGTGGTCTCAAACGGTAAACTCTCACTTGTAGCTCGGAATGCCGCATCAATAGGAAAGCATACAGCTAAAAACTTAATGGTCTCGGAAAGTGTGGATGGATATTCTTCACTATTGGAAAATATCCTCACACTCCCATCTGAAGTAGCTCTTCCCCTGGCTGCCAAAAGCATTCCCAACAAACTGAAAGCTGAATGGCGATGGCATCTTTTTGAAGCTATCGCGGACACCCATTCTCCTAGCAAAAATGGAGCGGAATCTCTAGACAAGATTGAAAAGCTATTTAATCATTCCAATGGAGAGAACTCTGTGGCTTTGACTTCAGCAAATGAAACTTTTTCCTATGCTATATGGGAAGAGCAAAAATTCATGGATATGGCTAACATGAGGAAAAAAAGAGAGGACGAAGAGGTAAAGTAAATCTGTATTTTGGCCATCTTCTATGAAATCAAGCATGATATATTTTGGACTTACGCTTATTTGGTTTGATGTACCTGATGCAGTTGAAGGATAGAACAGATCAACCTCGGGGAACATGGGATGAAATATATCGAAGTGCCAGGAGGACTGATCGTGCGTTGCATGAAAGAGATGAAGGAGAACTGGAAAGGACTGGCCAACCACTATGTATTTATGAGCCTTACTTTGGAGTAGGAACCTGGCCCTTCTTGCACCGAACTTCATTATACAGAGGGCTTGGGCTGGTGAGTTCTCAACTCGTGCACAATATAGATTTCTCTGTTTGTTGTGAACTTACTATTTATTCGGCTGTGCACAATATAGTTCTCAACTGATGCTATGTTTGAATGCTTTGCCTAGTCCACGAGAGGTCGAAGGCCTGGAGCTGATGATATTGATGCACCTTCTCGTCTCCCTTTGTTGAATAATGCATACTATCGAGATGTCTTGGGAGAATACGGAGCCTTTTTTGCAATTGCTAATCGGATTGACCGCATCCATAAAAATGCTTGGATTGGTTTTCAATCTTGGAGAGCTACAGCACGCAAGGTATACATTTAGGCCTTGGTTCTGTTCTTTAAGCATAATATGGCTAACTCTTGTTGTGTCGCTAAGTTTTTTCGACTCTAGATTAACCACAAAGTACTTGATTGACTGGAGGCACGTTGTAATTGTTGGCTGTCATGCAAAATAACTCGTTTGAAGGAATTCTGTGATAAGAAACTAAATAGTATATGCAAGAGATGTTTGTAATAACATTTTTAGTCACTGTAAATAATCTTTAGCTTGTGAATTGTAACACAAAGTATAAGAATTTATTTTATTTTTAAATTTTTTTGTGGGCTTTCCCTTAACAATTACTGATTTGTGTTGACACAAATAATTTAATAGGTTTCTCTGTCAAAGACTGCTGAAAGATCACTGTTAGATGATATAGAAGCGCGAAAGCATGGAGACACTTTGTACTTCTGGGCCCGACTGGACAAGGACCCCAGAAACCCATTGAAACAAGATTTCTGGTCGTTCTGCGATTCTATAAATGCTGGGAAATGCCAGTAAGTATTCTTGTGTTGCTTTATCAAAATATTAGCACAGGATACGGGTGCTACTGAAAATTGCTTGTTTTTCTTTGGATTTACGTCCAAACTGATCTGTTTTGTATGTGGTTTTAGGTTTGTGTTCTCAGAGGCTCTGAAACAGATGTACGGCATAATACATAACTTGAGTTCTTTACCCACCATGCCTTCGAGTGAAGGCACTTGGTCTGTCATGCATTCCTGGGCTCTTCCTACTAAATCCTTCTTGGAGTTTGTTATGTTCTCAAGGTTCGAACTTCTAAATTTTGTTCTGATGATTCCAACTGACACTTTTTTTTGCTGAATATATCTTTTAACAAGCTATTGTTTTGTCGATTGATAGAATTTTTGTGGATGCCCTTGATGCACAATTCTACGAGGATCACCAAAAAACTGGGCTCTGTTATCTTAGCATATCAAAGGTACTTTTTCCTTTGACCTCCAGGTTCTCGTTACACCTAATCCCGACATTTCGTATTTCTAGTACCAGGATGTAGGTTGAACTTCCATTTCGGACAAGTCGAGATAGTACGGTTAGAACCATAACCACATCCAATTTAGAAACATTGGAACATAGGAGATTCATATAGATGAATATCTTGAGTTTCTGATTCCCTTTCTTCTCTTTTCTTCCTCTCAAAATATATTTATTGAAATGTGACAGGACAAGCATTGCTACTCTCGTATGCTCGAACTGCTTGTAAATGTTTGGGCATACCATAGTGCAAGAAGGATGGTTTATGTCGACCCAGAGACGGGTTTTATGCAAGAACAGCATGGGCTGAAAAGCCGGAGAGGTCATATGTGGATCAAGTGGTTTCAGTTCTCCACTCTTAAAGCCATGGATGAGGACTTAGCTGAGGAATCTGACACAGACTACTCAAAAAGACGACGGATATGGCCATCAACGGGCGAAATATTGTGGCAAGGTACGTTTGAGAAGGAGAGGAATATGAGAAATAGAGAGAAAGAGAAGAGGAGGCAACATAGTAAAGATAAGATTCAACGGATACGAAAACGAACTCATCAGAAAGTGATCGGGAAGTATGTGAAGCCAGCGGTGGAGGCGACAAACACAACAAATCTTGCATTGAGGTAGCAGGGATGTTTTCATACTAATCTCCTAATTCTTTTGGATTACCATTGTTTTTATTCTTACCAGGAATGGATGCTTAGGATTAAGATTTGTGTATTGAGATAGATTGCATCCTTATGATTCTTTTTATCCTCTTTATTTGGTCATTTTTTTTTCTGACATGTAAATGGTAGATTAGTTTATAACTACATTCTCTCTTATCAATTCTGCCCTCTAGGAGATCTGGTATTTGTTGTACCTTAAAGAGAAACAAAGGAAAAGAGAAATTCCTTGTCTGGTAATATTAAGTGTTTGGTGTTTGTATTTTATATTTTATGTGTCATCGAAATCTATGGATCGAGTTCGATCTTATTTAATAAGTACTTTGATTAAACCAAATCAAATGAAATAATCTTTTAAAATTTTAACTTATTTTTATCAAAAATTAAAGCTTATAAAGGATGGCGAGCAAACTTGAGTGGATTATTCATTTCGCCTACGAAAGTAACACTATAAAGAAATTGCTTTCTGCATCCGTTCAGTAGCATTGCAAGATTTGACTCGATACAAATTTTAGATTAAACCAAATAAATATAGCCAATTTTATCCCAATGTCACAGAATCCATTAGAATCATGGAGTATAGCCATTATTATCTCAATAAATCGACTAGGTGTCGGTTTTGTCTAAATAAATATCTAATGACAGTTTCATATTCAAAAAATACAAATCCAAATCAATTTATCCCAGTTCAAATTCTGGTACCAAAAAAATATACGTGGCTGCATGGCATCTTTTGCTGCCAAAGGATTATATCTATGTAACCTTCCGAAAAATTCCAAATCAACGCACAACGAGCAGTCGAGCAGGCACGTGAAAAGGGAAATCTCCAATCAAAACAACATGCAGAAGTAAACATATAGTATCAAGACATTCAAGAGAACAAAATGCTCAACATCTTCTCTAATTGACTGTTGTACACTTACTGCTAGTTTATTGATGCACAAAAAGGCAAAGATTGGATGATATGATACAGATAGCTGCTAGTTAACGATTGATCAAAAAGAAGAAGCCCATAGTGGATCTCTAAATGTACCAGAGATGAATAATATGGACAGCTTCTAACCTGATCAAACAAGTGAGAAACTACAATCCAAATTATACTTTGCTCAAGGAGTTACGCGCCTGTCCTCACCTTTGGTGTCTTTTGCTTGACAAAGAAAGCCGAGAGAACACTCCTACTGCGAACAGGGGGACGAACTATTTCTCTTTGAGTAAGATTGTCAAATGACCGGTATGGAGTCAAAGGTTTCGAGCCCTCAAAAGTATCCTGCAATAGATGTTTGTTAGAAGTTCCTAAAAGTGAACGAAAAGAACTGTTGGGTGTAGCAGAAAAACTAGACGAAAACATGTAGCTGCATGCTGTCTGGTGAAACACTTATTCGACTAGGTGCTAGTTATATGAGAATGAAAGCCAACTGACTTCAACCCAAAAGGTTTCCATAGTATCATAAATTGTGGAAACATTTCTGGACATAAACAAATTCAATTGGTCTTATATTCCAAAATTAAGAAATTTAAAGGGACAGAGCCCTTATCCATGCATCGAGTGCAGAAAATTACAATTAGAAATAATTCTCGAGTTGTTTTAACTTTACCCGTTGTACAACACCCAGTGTTTGCATAGCTACACTTGAAGCCGGTGTGGATTTCATCCGTGCATTGTCTTCCATATCTATCCGACAAAGAATAATTTTCACAAAATGATTACTTCTACTTGATAATGTTACATTAACCAGAGCAACAAGTTCCACTGTGATATTTGCATACCTGACATGTTGACTGCGCTAGAAGTTTTTCCATATGTTTGCAAGCTCTCACTGCTGGAAACATAAGCATATATTATCAACATTGCGTGTTTGACCACTTGATGCTTAGATTCAGAAATCACAAGTCAAACAAGATATGTAACAAAATCTTCCAGGACTAACCTTACGATACCACGTACAGAGCCTTTCAAAGTCGACTTGGTTTCAGATGCTAAATGCCAAGAGAGAGTTTTTGCAGCTGTTGCACCTAACAAGACACAAGATATACAAGTTAACCTAGAGGTTATGCATAATTCTGCAGCTTAATTGTAATTAACAACCATTAAATGCATAGCAAATCAGCCACCTGGAGGATAGAGACGAGCTCTTCCTAGTTGAGGATGCCTAGGATCAGTCTGTATATGTGGGCTAAAGTGCACCTTCTTGTTAACAGAATCTGGCCCAGTAAAGCGACAAAAGTTAATAGGGAGAATTAAATGAAATAGAAGCTAAAAGAATACAGTTTGTCTACCGACGCAGTCCTTAGTCTTACTTGGTAAAATATAATGTTTGTGATGCTTTGGGATGATAGCCAATAACTGCTGCTGCCTAAGACCTTCTTTTTCCGTATATATTTGGCATGTCAGTAGTTGCTACAGCGAAAGCACATATATCAGCCTCAATGACGTGTTTACAATCGATAAAATTTTCTCCAACCTACCTGACTTAGACATGTAACTTTCAGCTCCATTGATGAAATGCCCGATGTCTGTTGTTCCAGGATATCACCCAACTTGTAAGCAACAGTACCAAGGTGGTCGATCGCATTGACTAGAGCTCGTACAGCATAATCCTTAAGATTGTCCAACACCCTAATTAAAAGTAAAACGGACTATAAGTTAAAAAAATTAATGGTCAATAGAAAACAGGCCCAGTAAACAGCTTTTCCCTGGGGATACTATTGCAGTTTTCAAAAAATTCTCATTTTAAAGAATCGGTAAAAATCATGCTAAATATCACCAAACGGCCCAAACTAAATATACTCCAGAACAAAGATACTCCAAAAAATAAGTAATGCAACAGAAGGGAAAGGAAAAAAGGCGAGGATCAGCCATCAAAATCAGAAACTACATTAAGCAAATTTCTTATGTTGAGCTTGGATGATTAGTTTGAAATGCAGTTATCTGAAGTGTGTAAACACAAATTTTAATTTTATACGTCTACAAAGTGAATTGAATTAAATTCTTGTTTCTCAAATCGTTCAAGCCAAACCCAATTCTTAAATAAGTTGGCAGTGGACTCACATTTGCTTTTCCTCACTGTGGAGATAAGACTTCTCACAGTATTCTGCAGCAGAGTATAGTTGGGGCCTAAGGTTCTTGAGTTCCTATGCAGATATAACATTACAAAAACAACAATCAAAGATTTTATTGAAGATAGTATAATCGCGAGTTAATGACTGAATTATTTCATACAAACGAACAAACAAAATGCAACCATAAACATATATAGGAGCGCCTCTATGTTCCCATTTACCTACAAGCAATCAATCAAGAAAGGTTTCCAAATTCATCTATATTTCAATGTGAAAGAACTAGTATCATAACATCGTGCAGCACATAGAATGGAGACAATCCGTCCCAGACACATTACAGCGGAACGTAACTTCATATATACAGCATTATAGGACATTACTAAACCAGGAGATGACTGAGAATCAAATGAAATCAGTACATGAAATCAAGCAATATACCACAAGCCTCATATAAGAACATGGGGATAACATATTTAGGATAGACTCATATGATCGCTGCCCATTTGCTCCTAAATTTACACAGACAAGCAAAATTACCAAAACTCAAATCACAGTTTGAATTATCACATAACATAATGAATTTCTCGAAATTTACTTTCTAAAGTCAACCCGGATTACAGAATCTTATTCCATTTTCTTGTCGGTCCTTTCTCCACTACCAAAAGGTAAAAAGCTGATGATTAAATAACAGAACAGAACAAAAAAATTCCGTAAATATCAGAAGTGAAGCAGAAATCAGCCAGCAAAAACACAAACCATCTCGCATGTACATCACAGTCCATCTCAGATCTGATCTTACGATCTCGAACTAAATCTCAGAAACAAACAAAATCTTACCTGTAATGCAGTAACAAAGCTCTTACTTCTCTCCATCGACGCCCCATCGAACCTGAGACTCCGGTTCCCTGCTCGAGCTTTCTCCGCCTCCATTAACAACACAACAGATTCCACTCAAATTTCGAGAAACTTCTTCTGATACTCAATCATCACAGCCGCAACAACATCACACACAGAAAATGCTTGTTCACCGCCAAAATCTCCGCCAAAAGGGGGGGAAGAAAAAAAACAATTACTACGTGGAATAAGTTATAGGTTGGAAGGTAAGCAATGTAGATGTGTGAAATTTGGTGAAGTGTTTGTGGGAGAAGCAACCCGAGAAGTGAGTGAGGCGTAGTTGAAAATTGGGAAGGAAGTTAGAGAAAGAAGAAAAGGAAGAAAGCGACGCCGTTGGTATTTATTTGGGAGAAGCGAAGAAGAAAGGTAGTTGAATTGAATCGGTGGGCCTTCTAATTTTGTAGTAGTACTACATATTTAGGCTCTCTGCACCGGGTGTCTCGAGCGGTGTCTCGAGACACGCCGGTGCAGAAGCCATCGTCTCGAGACTGTCCCGAGCCGACGAGATAGCTTCGAGACAGCACGTATATTACACGCGCGCAACGGCTAGTGTATTCAAACGGGTGTAAAACGGCTATAATCTGCCGATTTTTTTTTTTAATTCTCATATTTTTTCCTATAAATACTACTACCTCCGTACTTGAAATAATGCACTACTTACCCATTTTCACTGTACTTGAAATAATGCACTACTTCACTTTATGGACTCCTACACCCTTTTTGACTTCACTTATTTACACTATTTGTCATTACTTTATCAACCACTACCTAATCCAACCAAATCTAATTAATCCACTAATACCAATAATTACCCACTATTTATTTTAATCATCTAATCTAAATTCATTATCAAAATTTATGATAATTAGCAAATTAATTAAAACCTGTATTAATAAAATTAATTAAAAACTGTATTAACAAAATTAATTAAAACCTGTATTAACAAAATTAATTAATTAAATCCAGTTTTAACAACCTTAATTAACCCTATTTAACCCAATCCAATTACAATTAAAACCCAAACACAATACAACTAACCTAATTCCACTACCCAACCCAATTCCCAAACCCTAACCCAATTTGCAGCCCAAATTCCCCCAAATATCACCTGAATCTCCCACCCCCCAAACCCTATTCGGCGCATTGTATTGTGTGTTCTTCACGCCCTAGGGTTTTCTCCTCTCTCTGTCTCCACTCTCATCTCTGCATTTCCTCACTGTAATCTTATCTCTGCGTCCCTATAATGGCGCCGATCAATGCCGCCTTCCCCAAATCTGAGAGCTTGGTGGCGAAACCCCCTTCGCCGCCGCTCAATGAAGAGTCCGACGCTCCATCGGCGCCGATGTATGACGTCGCTCCGACGCGAACTCATTCGCCACCGTTCTTCGACGACTCTGAGCGTCAGTCTCCTTCTCCGCCGCTCTATGACGAGTTCCATACTCGCACTCCGTCGTCGCCGCTCTTTGATGACTCTGAGTGTCAGAATCCATCTCCGCCGCTCTTTGACGACCCTGAGTGCCAGAATCCTTCTCCGCCGCTCTTTGACGACTCTGATTGTCAGTCTCCTTCGCCGCCGCTCTTGGCCGACGGAGCTCTGTGCTGAAGCAACCATTGCGCCAAGTTATTACGCTCTTCGTCAGTTAGATTTTTCCTTTTTTGCCCTGTTTGCATTGCTGCAAATTTTCTGATTTTTTTGGAAGTGTAGAATCTGTGTAGCTCTGTCTTGAATGCAACATTTATGGCTTTTTATAGTGGTAGGTGTACTTAGTTTTTCCCTCCTAAGTGTACTTTAAGTGGGAAAGTTTGAACTTTCACTGTAATTTTTGAATTTTGGCACCAAAGCAGTGAAAATTCACTGCATTTCCCTCCTTGTAAGACTTCACTGTAATTCACTGTAATTGCACCAAGTTATTTAATCTGAATATGTCACTGGTTTTATGAATTTAATTTCATATTCCACAGAATTTATGTTTCATTTTTGAGAAATGCAAAGCAGGAAAAAAAAATTAATTACTGTGCAAAAAAAAAACAGTAAATGGCGTGCATAAATTAAAAAAGCAGCAATGAAAGAATTAAATGGGGGTGGGTGGTCTAAAGTAGGAAATGCTAATTGTAATTAAAAGTTAAGATTAACAATACCCTTTATGTCTTTTTACACCACTTTACACAACTTTACCAGCTTTCTTAAACTCCGCACCGAACAGTAAATGGTGCATTATATCAAGTACGGAGGGAGTACATTTTATCACACCACTCTTCACACCTAAAATTTTCAATTCTCCTCTTACAATTCAATTTTTTTTTCGAATCATTTTCGCTACATCTCGGAAATGGATCCGAACAATCCTTTCTCGTCATCGTGGTGTCCCCCTGAAATGGCGGACGACCGGCAATACGGCTCCTACACCGGCGCGGGGCTCGATTCCATCAACCTCAACTCTTCCGTCGGCGAGTCCTTCCACACCGTGATGGGCAACCAGGATAGTCCCTCATCGGAGCCGGCACCGGCCAAAGGCAAGGGGAAGCAACGCGGCAAATCCACGGGAAAGGCCCTCGCAGTTGTCCCTCCACCTTCTCGTCCGGACGCCGAGGCCAAACCAAAGAGGCGCGCTTACTCGGTGGAACAAGGCACCGCCGTCGCCCAAATCTGGAAAGAGGAGACGTGCAATTCCATCATCGGACGAGATCAGAGCGGCGACAAGTACTGGGGTCGTGCGGCGGAGAGGTACAACGCCATGTTCAACGATGACCTCAACACAAAGACGGTGAAGAGCTTTTTCGGCCGGATTTCCCACTGGGTGAAGGAGTGGATGATAGCTTACGACAAGGCGGACAGGAAAAGACAAAGCGGCGCCTCCGACGACATGGTCAAGGACCAAGCCCAGGAGTTATACCACGCCCATGAAGGGACCCACTTCAAGCATTTTGGTGCCTGGGAAATTTTGGCGGACTACCCCAAATTCCTCCACCAAGAATTTCCCGACGTTCCGTCCATGAAGCGGACGAAGAATACGGCAGAAGGTGCCTTCACCTCATCTGGAACGCCGCACGGATCGAGCGAGCCAACAGAAGAAGAGGAAAGCTCGGCTCCCCCCGCCCACAGGGACGAGACGCGGCAAAGGCGGCGGCGAGGGCGGCCAGAGGAAAGGGAAAGAAGGAGCTCAACGAGGAGGAGGAGTTCGGGTCGATGGTCTCATCAACAAATGATCGGCTAAACAACCTCGCCGAGGCAATGAGGGAGCGTGCTCGGGCGAAACAAGACCTCGCCGATTTGAAGATCATCAACACGGACACGTCAAACTACACGTCGGAGCAGATGCAGTTCCATATGATGTTGCTCAACGACGTCAAGCGCCGCTGCGGATGGGCTTAGTTATTTTTTTTTCCAACGGCTATGTTTTTTAAATATTGTAGTATTGTTTTTTTTTTTTTTATCATTTCTAGTAGTGTAATATTTAATTTCTAGTAATGTATTTTTCTTAATTTGTAGTAATGTATTTTAATTTAAATTATTGAAATTTTCAAATTTTCAATTTATCTTACTAAAATTAATGTAAAATAGAAATTCAGAAATTCCTTAGAGACAGCCTTTAGAGACAGCCCCACTGCAGCTCACTGTCTCTATCTCCAAAAAATCCTTAGAGACACCCCTTAAAGACACTACCACTGCAGGTAGTCTTAGACAACTGCCTAAAATAAATAAATTACTGCTCCCCACACACAATATAAATACTTACCTACCACAAAATATTTGTCCACAAATAAAATACTTCCTTCATCCCACCATACTTATCTTATTTCTTTTGAGCACGAAATTTGAGAAAAAAATAATTAAGAATAAAAAGTATGTTTAGTAGAATTTTTAAAGTAAAATAAAGTGGATAGAGAGAGAGTGAATAGTGAAATAAAGTGATTTAAAATAAAGTCGGTATAGAGAGTGACTAGTAAAATAAAGTGGAATAAAGTGAGTAGAGAAAGAAGGAGAATAGTGAATGACACAGAAAATAAGGTGAAAAAGTATGATAAAAGGTGTAAAGTGGATTGTTTAACAAATTATTTATTTCCTAAAAAAAGAAATAGGATAAGAATAACGGGACAACCCGAAAAGAAAAACAAGACAAGAATAAGGGGACGGAGGGAGTACCTATTATTTTACTTTTTACAATCAAATCAACATTGTATACAATCAAATCAAGTGATATCTTGGTTTGCAGGCTGCTGCACAAGAGACAGGGTTTACCCAGTGCGCATCGAAAGTAGCGGCTACTGGTTCCCACGATATAAAAAAAAAAGAATTAAGTGAGATTTTACTCTATTCACAACTACTTACACTCTCATTTTACTTTTTGTAGGGCTGGGAATTTGGTTAACCTTAACCTAAATTTCGGTTAATCTAACCTAAAAAATACGAAAATCATTAACCATGACCTAACCATGGTCGGTTTTCGGTTAACCAATAATCATGTCGGTTATTTTTTGGTTAACCAATAACCAACAAAATAACCAAAATTCAGCATAAATATATAGAATCATCACAAGTCCAAGATCAAATTTCAAACTAAAAACTAGAGTTACTGAACAGTCTAATGCAAATAGAAAACTAAAATCAACAACAAAGATTCTAATACATGTCAACTTCAATAATATTTAAACAATCACACATATCATCAAGTAACTTTAATTAGGGCTACGGGAATGAGGGGTAGCGACTTAACTTTAACTTATTTTAACATTTTGTATTTTCTTTAATTTTTTTATATTATATTTATTTAATATAAATTTTATATTATATTTTAATTTTAATCAGTTATTTTGGTTAACCAACACGGTTATTCGGTTAACCAATAACCGTCGTCAATTTCTTAGAGTCACTAACCATTTACCATGTATTAATCATTTTATACGGTTAATGGTTAACCATTTACGACGGTTAATGGTTAACTATCGGTTTAACCAATTTACCACGATTATTTCCCCAGCCCTAACTTTTTGCACTCACTATAAGTGGCCCCCTTATTCCACTCACAACAACTTTAACTTAATTTCACCTTTTCACTCACAGTAAATGGAGCTTTATTCCACTCATAATAATTTTAACTCCAATCCACTTTTATCAATCTTAACAAGTAGGACCTCAATTCCTCCCACAATAACTTTATCAGCTTTCTTAATTTCCGCGTTCAACCCCAAGTGGGTATATCTATTTTAGTCTTAATGTCCGCGTCCAACACCAAATGAATATTTCGAATTTTCACTCTATTTATTTCATAAACAGAGAGAATGCATCTTTTTTAGTTCGTGAAATAATGTTTATATTCAAATACTACTATAAACTTAGGCAACAAACAATACCAAAATCATTATTCATTATTTAACTTAATTAGTACTTAGTTGTATCTAGATTTTTCTTTTTTGAAGTTTAGTTTTATATTTAGATTGAGATGCGAGTACTTACACATCTTAACCCTGACCTGACTATTACATTTCACACAAAATTTGTTTAAGTCTAAAATTTAGGATGCTCAATTATATATAATGTACAATATAATTTAAATTCCTTAATTTAAATAAAATTTAAATATTGTAGTGGTGCTTATAATAAATAATTTAATTTTAAGAAGTGTACAATATTGCTTAAAAATTGTTGTAAATGTCTTGATATATATGTGGTCGTAAATTTATAATAACAATAATAGATACGTTTGACAAATTTTATAAAGAAGAGAGAAATGGAAGAAATTATAAGTTAAATAAATGAGACAAAAAATTTTACTCCCATAGTCCCATCAGACTTGTCTTATTTATTTTGAGCACGAAATTTAAGAAAAAATAATTAAGAATAGAAAATATGTTTAGTGGAGTTTTTAAAGTAAAATAAAATGGGTAGAGAGAGTGTGAATAGTGAAATAAACTGGTAAAGTAAAATAAAGTGGGTAGAGAGAGAGAGAGAGTGAATAATGAAATAAAGTGGAATAAAGTTAGTAGAGAGAGAAGGAGAATAGTGAACGGTACAGAAAATTAGGTGAAAATTTGTGATGAAAGGTGTAAAGTGGATTGTTTAACAAATTAATTATCTCCTAATTATTTCTAAAAAATGAAACAAGACAAGAATAACGGGACAGCCCGAAAAGAAAAACAAGACAAGAATAACGGGATGAAAGGAGTAGTTAGTTCTTGTTGAAACTACCTGCTATCCGACCTATGCGGATAATTGGACTGTTACTTGGAACTGTACAATGAATTGTTGACTTTTCAAAAAGATAAAAATACAAAAGGCTTGGCTTTAAGGAAATTTAGAAAGCTTTGTCAAATTTTCATTACTTTAACTTGATTGTCTTGGAGTCAAAATATGAGGACTTTGACCCGCACTGTGAAAACGTTGATTGAGACTAACCGCGATCAGTTCAGTCGAAGCGTGAAGAAAGATAGACATCGATGAATTTGTACTTGGATTAAACATACAAACATACATTTGAATGAAATGGGAGATGACGATCCGAATGATCGTCATCTAAAACATTTCCGATGCCAACACACATCCATCTCGTCCGTCATTCAACCTGTTTTGAAATGAAAACATTTGGGCTGAATACTTTTGGTACTCGATGAAGTCTGTGCCCCTTTTGAAACCGTTTTGCAAAAATATTTGAAATATATAGTATGCTCACATTCATATATAAATGAGATACTTGAAAAGAAAATATTTATCCCATGCATATCCGAAAATATTTTATCATAACTGTGCCGGCACTTAACTCACATACCGTTTTACCTTTTTCAATTCTTCGAGTGGGGAGTCACTCCCACTCTCCGAACCTTCATAAAAACTTTGTGCGCACTATTTTGGGGTGATCGGGTCCCAAGACCGATCGTTATAACATTGGCATAAAACCCATTAATAATGTAAACACGAGTAGAGAGCATAAAATATTTATGCATGCATATCACTTTTTCAAAGAAAGCAGTTAGGGCTTATTAACACAAAATATTACCTCTGTGGGGCTTATAACCCACAGTTTGAAAATAGGAACCACCTCTTGTCCTTGTCGTATGTGAAATATCCTCTTGCGTCCCTAATACTTGGTGTCTCCTACAAGACAATTTATACACTTAGGCATCATACTAATCAAGATTATTTATTCTATTAACCTAAAGGTCAACCTATTCCCGATCTTAACATTTGGAGATGAAAAGTCCATCAAGGCATTTGCCTTGAGGTTTTATCTTTAAATAATCGGATAAAAGATCCTTAATGAAAATCATGCATCAAAATCATTAATCAAAACTAAATTTTGAAATCGTGTCGTGCTATGAGATGCCATGTCATGTTTCATCATGTATGGATGTCATATTATTACACATGTATGTCATTCATATATATTATACTTAATACAATTAAACTCATATATACATGTCGTATCATTTAATCATGTCATATTTTAACATAATATACTTAAGCAATTAAGTACATATAGCATCGTATAACTCAGTTAATTATTTTAATTAATTAAAAATTATCGTTAGCTAAGCCATGAACAATTGATCATATAATAGCTCGTCATTAAACTTGGATAATTAATCTAATCATGATTAATTAATCATATAATTAATACTATAATTAATTATTAATAATTAATTAGACATTAATCAACATGTTTAAAAAAATCATATTTAATCAAATCATATCATATAAGTACATGTTAATCATCATATTAATTAACTAATTAATAATTAATTTAATTAATTTATCTTGGACCTTTAACTAATTTTAATTAGTCAACTTAATTAATTAAATAAGTATAACCCAAGACTCATATACTAGAATCCAAGAAAAAAATAATAAATGATATTAGGCTGAACAAATCATAAACATTTAAGTTCAAGCAATATATTATCTTGGCTTAGCATATAATATTCAAATAATTAGACTTACGCCCACACAATTGAATTCAAGTTTCACGCAAATTAGACATTTATTTAAATAAAATATCTAATCAATAAGAGTGGTCTAAAACATGCATATTCACTTATTAAAAATCTGGAAGCCTCAAGACTTAATAGCTCAATATATAAATAAATATTAAACATGCTCCAATAATTACTACTTAGCCAAATAAACAACTTGGGTCTAACACATTATTCTTAGTGGCCCAAGTCCAACTTACAAGTCCATTAGGACAATAATTTAAAATGTCCAAACTTAATTTCTTAGAAAATAGACATTTTAATTTATATAATTTATAGATGGCAAGGCGGCGGAGGGTAAAGAAGAGATGGGAGTCGTGTCATAGTGCGAGTGTCAGTGAATGAGTGTGGGTTGGAATCTAGTCAAGCCGTATATATAGAAATGACCAACCCTTTAGGGTTTAGTGGCGCTGGCCAATCCGTTATGGTTTGGTACGTAGTCAGGCCAATTGAATTTTTGTGTAATAAAATAATTTCCAAAAATTATTTTTAGAATTTTTACTATATAAAAACATTTTTCTCAAAATAATATATATACATATATTTTCTTAACAACGGTATGTATTTTATACATAAATTATTAATTTATAGAAGGTAAGGCGGCGGAGGGTAAAGAAGAGATGGAGTCGTGTGATAGTGCGAGTGTCAGTGAATGAGTGTGGGTTGGAATCTAGGCAGGCCGTATATATAGAAATGACCAACACTTTAAGGTTTAGTGGCGTTGGCCAACCCGTTAGGGTTTGGTACGTAGGCCTTATCCATCTGCCACACCCCTCTCGTATCTTTCTATTTTCATGGAACCGTCAAGATATACCTTGACCACGTCGGTCGAACTGACTTGATAGGCTTGTTAGAATATACCCTAACCATGTCAACTGGGCTGATCTAATGGGCCCTTAACAGTTTAAGCATGATAGTTCAAGGCCTGGTGATATTGGGCCAATTATATTGGGCCAATTCATTTATCTCGTTTGGCTCGTCGGGCGGACAAGGTAAGTCCATTAGACCTAAAATAAAAGTACGAAATTTGCCCGCTACAAAATCCTAAATCTATTAATACTTATATTAATATTTATAATTATATTACAAATTATACATATAATATTTTTTTATTTTATATATATATATATATATATATATATATATATATATATATATATATAATGGGTTTGGGTAGCAGGTATATGGAGGTAATTGTCCAAACCTGATCCAAACTCGTCACGGGTTGTATGTTTGTGCCCAAACGCGTCCCAAAACTATTTAAAAATTCCCAAATCCGTCTCATTAGGATTTCGGAGAACCGGGTACCCGTAAAAACCCGATCGATTGCCATTCTCTACGCACATCTGAGTTGTATGGGGGATGAAATTTCTTATATTCCTTGTGTCCCGCTTATATTATCATATTACATTTTTTGGAAATTAAAAATAAGAATAAAAAGATGGAAAACTGATTTGTCCGATCATTTTTGGAAAAAAAAAATTATTTAAAATATGATAATATGAGTGAAATGAAAGAGTATATTTTATTCACTTTACATTATAGAGAACTGTCACAGCCCCAAATTCCGAGGGACGGCAGAAGCCGAGGTGCGACTGAGATTGAATTAAAGAAGCGGGGAAGAAGGGGACTGACTGAACTAAACATACATAAGAGACATCATACATACTATGAACAAGGCTTTATTTACATAAAGGAAGAGTTAAACTCAAAGGATTACTCGACTGAAAGTACACGATAGATAACTAAGTTATAAACAGATCTTAGTCTACAAAGATTACATATATGTTCATCAAAATACTAAAGTTTTGCAGCGAAAATGTGATTCATACTAACTAAAGTCTTCCTATGACAACTTTATTCAACCTTCACCGCTTCCATCGCTTCAACCTGCACATTTAGAAAACATATGCAGGGCTAAGTACAAAAGTACTTAGTGGGCACGTTGCCGAAAACATAATTCATAAGTATAGATAATATGACATTTCATAATTGTAGCACATCGGGGTTTTATTTAAAAGTTAGCCCGTGTCTACTAAACATTTTCTGACTGATTTTCATAATTTACTCGGCCGAGTATTTTCTGGTATGCTATGTTCAATCTTGACCAATTCTCATTCATCGTGGCTGGTACCCCTCAACAGGATATCACATACATCACAGGTTACAAAGTGCACTAACTCTGGAAAGCACTTAGCAGCTAACTCAGAGCCGATCATTAGTTAACCTAGTTAAATTAACTCTAAATCTGGAAAACACGAATGTTAACTCAGATAGGTACAAGAGAACTCACATAAAACATAAAACAGTTCATGCCATAATTATCACTTTGAAAACACAGTTATCAAAGCGATAAAGAAAAAGGGTTTTCGAGCATTGCTCGTTTTATTTCATATATAAAAGTCCACCTTTATACTTTACAGAACTTATTACTCGTACTTTCGTCTTCTAGTCTTCCGTCCTTTCCTCACCGCTGACTTCCTCCTTCATCGTAAGATAAACATACTTTAAACTCGATCGTAAGAGATTAAAGAAAACGGAGATTGGTTTTAGTCGTAGTCTTTTTAGTTCTTTAGGCATTTGCACGCTACTAATTCTTTTTGATTAACCGGGAACGAGACTTGAACAAATCTCGTTTAGAACTCGAAAGGTTCCTTAGTCGACTCTTAGGTCAGTAGAGAGGATATTCGATAACTCATTACGACTTAAAATGTCAAAAGGAACTAAGTTGGAAAGGAATCAACTTAGGAAATTAAGTTTTAGTTCTTTAGACGATTTAGGCATTTTCGCGCTTAACTAAATTTTTTTACTTAAACGGATACGAGATACGAACTCATCTCGTTTAGCACTCAAGGCTCTAAACTTGACACTGAGGTCAGTAGGAAGAAGGCAATCGTTAACTCATTACGGCTTGAACGATCGAAAAAAACTAAGTTGCGAAGAAAACAACTTAGGAAAACAAATCCTGAAATTTCACTGCGCATAGTAGTTCTGGGGACTGCCCAGAACAGAGGAACCGGAAACAGGGGATGAGCCCTGTATCGTTGGAAAGCTTGGGAAGTCTAGTTTACGCTTCAATTTACGGATTGCAAATCCGATTAACGAGCTAAGAGATATTACAGTTTCCGGGAAGGGTCGCAAAACTGCCGCGGCTAACCCAAGTTGCTCGATGGAAACGACGTATAACTTCCTAAGCTCGTTCTAAGTTCTCGTACTCGATTTCTCATGAAATTTCCCTCATAAGGCAGTCAACACGTACTCCCGTACGTGAAGAACTCCCTTTCAAAACTCGTTTATAACTACGACGATCACACCTCCTCGTTTCAACTATCATTTACTAAACCAAAATCAAGTTACAAATTCTCGTTTCTAGTTCTCGACTATAACTACAACTCGTATTATAATAACTCGAAAGCTCACGTCGTTAACTACAAAGTCGTGCCTTAGTCCGTTATAAACAATATTATCAAGTTAGAGTTCTTATTTGACTTCTCGGTTATTAATTACGACCACATGCTCGTCTCTTACGAGATTTCAAAAGTTATCGGATTTCGCTCAAATTTTACGTCATCAAACATCATCTAACATAGATCATTATTATACATATCATCACTTCAATTCATTACCTAAACTCAACTTAAATCGAGTTCTTAGTCTCTTACGTAAAATTTTACGTTCTTCGTTTTCATTCAAATTTTACGACAACGATTATTATCTAACGAGCATTCCTAACATGCAAATCATATTATCAAAACATTAACGAGCCTCGACTTATCACCACATCTTCGTCTCTTACACTTTTCGTTTTATTTTTAGAAAAATCTCAATTTAATATATATTCATCCTCATGCATCGTATAATTCATTTCCATTTAACAATCGAGCATATCTAAACATTTACTAACCTAAATCGAGCCTTGTTCGTCTCTTAGGTTTTGGATTTTATTTTTAGAAAAATCTAAAACAATTCATACTATCAATTAACGACATGAGAAACACTAATCTATCATCAATTCGACGAAGAAATCGAGCATGAAATGAAAGCCCCAAAACAGCAAAAATTTCGGTAAATATAGGGCTTGGAGTTCTTGATTTTTCCTTCATGATTTGATCCATAGAACTCGATTCTAAGCATCCTAGAACATGTATCGATCAAAGAACAACATGCTATCTTACTTCCTAATTTTCGAAAAAAATAAAAGAGAGGGGAAAAGAGATTTGTTCGGTTCAAATGATAGACGAAGTTCTTACCTTTCGATATATGAAATCGGATTGGAAATTAATCGGTAGATGCAAGAGATGTGGATCTTGGAAGAGCTTGAAAGATGAAGAACTATGGAGGATGATGAAGAAGAAAATGAGAGTGAAATGGGGAGGGAGATGGCGGAAATAGGGAGAAGGAGAGAGGGATGGTGAGTCACTATGGTGACTCACAAAGTTAAGAAAAATATCTAACTAAAGTAGTGTGAGTCATTAGGGTTGTGTTTGGCGAGGGAAATTTTAACGAAATATCTCGTTTCCGGCTCTTAAACGCCGTTTTAAAAATCGAGAAATACTTTTCTAGTTAGCTACGGAATTGACGAAATCTAATTTGCCCGTTAGATTGGAAATAATTAACGTACTCGGAAAACCTAAATCGTTTTTCAAAATTCGAGAAAAAGTCGGGACGTCACAGTCCAAATTTCGTCCGGAAAATCACAAAAATGAACTTTCTCGGGCGAGTTCGTATCGCGATTTCGTGAATGTAAAAATCTGACGGAATTCGATTCCGAGTTTCCGGGCGAAAAACTTAACGGACGCGAAAACCCTAAATACAGTAGTCGTTCGTCCGATATCTGGAAATTATTTTTGGAAACGGATTTCACCGTAAGTCTTAGAATTCAAATTCATGAACTTAGGCGTGCAAAGTCATTTTTATTATTAACTTTAAATTTTTAAGATCGTACGGAAATTCTGGGGTATTACAAGAACACTATAAAATAATGCCAAATTAAGGTTAGTTGTGAACTTAATTCACGAGTAATTCATTTTGATATTAATTGTTGCCTATGTTGTTGGCTCCTCTCCATCAGTTTTTGGCTTTGGTATTCGAATAGAATAAATAGAAATAAAATTGTTTATGAGGTTTGTTTAAGCACACTTGCTCACATGCTTTCTTTATCATGAGCGAAAAAAAAAAGAAAAAAAAAAAACAGCTCTATTATGGATTTCTAAGATCAAACTTTCATGTGTTAACTATCCATTTTATGATGTCCTCCCACTATTATCACTTCAAAATATATTACCCATTTTTCTTCTATTTAATTAATTTAATTTTGAAACATTTAATAATAAGTGTAACACCCTGCAAAATTTGTCTAGGAAAAATTCATGTAAATTAAAACTTTTGAGATATGTCCTTATTCTCGGAGTTTTAAAAGGAAATAATATTTCTTTTATTGATAAGATAAAGACCTTGTTTATAAGTGAAGAGAGTTTTCGATTTTGCGATTTCAAATAAATGCATTCCTCACATTTACGAACGAGCATGAGCATGAGCATGATACGAAATATTTTTAAATGTGAATTTTATCTCATATGTTGCATTAGTTTATTCGTGCAAGAGTATTTTGCAAGTTAATATCTTATCTTGACTAATATAAGACGAGTCAATTAAGAGGGTTCATACTTGAATAAATAATACGAGATGAATTATATGTGAACAAATATATGTGTACATTGTGTGTGTGCATATGCATATATGCGTATGTAATTACTTGCAAGAGTTATCATTGGATACATAAATAAAATAATACATGTTAAATGTTCATTGCGAGTGGGATAAACAAGACAAAATAAATAGTTGAGAGAGGGAGAGATGTCGTGTAAGTGAGAGTAGAGAAAGACAAAGGAGAAAGAAAGAGTTTACTCTCACATGCAAGCATATCATCATGTCTCAATTGTGAAATATATACGTTTTGACTTTTTCACAATTAATTATATACAGCTGTGAGGAAATAAATTAGTTATGTCCATGTTTGGTATGAGAAACCAATTTACACTTGATGTTGTATTTTTTATATTATATCTCTTACACATTGATACCGATTTGACTGCTTCTCACTTTAACTGTCATTAATCGAAAATGATTGTGATGTTAGTGCATGAAAGTTAGCAAAAGTGATCAATAATTAGATAATTAGTGTTGCAATGATTAGTTTGTCTAGGGCATATCCAATTAATTAATTACTCAAATATCTTTATGTAATTTATATATTTTCGATACTATATTAAATAAAGGAGGAAAAATATATAATTTATACTACAATAATTAATAATTCTTGATATATCAAATAAACAAAGATCTCACTCGGTCACATTAGCAAAAATTTTAGATCCCACTCGATATTTTCTGAGATCCCACTCGAGTGGGATCTTATAATTTATGAGCGAAATATTTCTTTTTTAAAGCTTTAAGATTATTATGATTAAATTGTTATCAATTACTACTATTTGAATTAAATTAATTATATAATAATATTGTATACATATTAAATAATTAACTAATTAAAATTGGGACTACAATTAATTAGATAAATTCATGAAGAATAATTTATTTTGTTGGCATAATTCTTGATGTTCGTATTTGATGCTTTCGGCTTTGCCAATTGGTTCGGTTCAATACACTAATTTCGGCTTAATTTATTATTTAATTTTTGCTTTGTTATTTAATTAATTCGAATTGGGACCTTATAAACCCAAATTGAGAATTAGTAAATACTAATTGCCTCTAATCTCCAGCTTTTGCCAGTGAAATAGGAATTGTGATGTAGCTTAGTAAGCAGTCTTTAAGCTACAAACAATTCACTTTCCTCAAAAGATGCAGATAATTAAATCTGCCGCATTTTGTTTCCATGTTGGAACAATATCACAAAATATGTAAACTATACAAAAATAACCATCATTATATGAATTGCCACATAAATAGAAATTCTGCTCGGATAAATTATAAATATTGGAAGATCTCATTCGAGATTTTTGAAGATCCTACTCGTACGAGATCTTCTAATTTTCGAGCGGGATCTTTCGTTTTTGAAGGTTAAAGATTATTATGAATAAATAGTTAATTAATTACTCATTTTTAATTAAATTAATTATATAATAATATTGAATATGTATTAACTAATTAACTAATTAAAATAAAAACCAAAAAATATGTAAACTATACAAAAATAACCATAATTATATGAATTGCCACATAAATAAAAATCCCGCTTGGATAAATTACAAATATTGGAAGATCCACTCGAGATTTTTGAAGATCCCACTCAAACGGGATCTTTCTAATTTTTGAGCGGCATCTTTTATTTTTTTAATTAAAAATTATTATGAATAAATGGTTAATAAATTACTCATTTTTTAATTAAATTAATTATATAATAATATTGAATACGTATTAACTAATTAACTAATTAAAATAAAAAATAAAAAATATGTAAACTATATAAAAATAATCATAATTATATGAATTGCCAAATAAATAGAAATCCATCTCGGATAAAATTACAAATATTGGAAGATCTCACTCGAGATTTTTGAAGATCCCACTCGAATGAGATCTTCTAATTTTCGAGCGGGATCTTTATTAAATATGACTGAAAATGATTATGCATGAAAATTAATTATTTGCTAAAATTTATCTCAAATAATTATATAATAAAAGTGAAGATCCCACTCAAATTCATCTGTAAATGTTCACGTGAATGGTTAAAATTTCACCTTTGATGTAACAATTTTACTTTCACGTGAATTTGTACAATTTCACTCACCCAATTGATTGAATGAATGAATTCTATATAAGTGGTAGCAGAGATGAATGAGCAAACACCAGAACCATCAAAATATTCTGTAAAATATTAGAACCTTATAAAAAAATATCAGTTAAAAAGAGAATTTCGTCATTAGTCGAAGAAGTTTTCAGATTTGATCAACAAATCCAAAAAGGTGAGTTTCGATTGTATTTAAGATTTCGTCCTTATTAGATCCCACTCGTGAATAGTTAGATCCCGCTCGTAAAGAAAGATCCCACTCGAAGCGGGATCTACAAATTATGCGAGCGCGATCTTTTATATTACATTTTTAATTATCTTGATTTTCATACTTATAGTGTTTATATTTCAGAATATGGAAGAATGGAAATATTTCAACATCAAATATGGTGGAGAATGGCACGATTGTGAGTATGTGGGCGGTTCAGAATCGATCACTCAAGTTCTTGCTGCCACTCAAGCTCTTATCAATTTGAAATACAACATCGATGTGTTGATGCGTCGAAATTTGATGAACAATTGGTACGAAATGTATTATTTATCGCGTGCTCGAAGTGGACACACTATGGAAATTCTCTTGAGCACATATCAACAATTTGCTCAATTGTGCATGGAGTCATTTCCAACCGTGTATCTCATCCACAGCCACAGATGTGTATGTTCCATATTTCGAAGAACCTGGGGCATCATCCTTTCAATAGGACCTATGGCAGCCGTCATCATTGCAATACGACCAAGGGCAGGCGTCATCATTTCAATACGATCAAGGGCACACATATTCTAATGAAATGAAGCGTATCCAACAACAAATAAGTTTCCAGGATTTCTTTTTCAACTTATATCCGAGTGGGTGTAATTACGAAGCGACATCCACAAATCACGTACCTGTTGTTCCAGATTGTCATGTTCCAGACAACGAAGATGATAAACCACAATGCACTGTCGAGTTGGATTCAGACGATGAAGATGTTGACAATGCTGATCTTGAAACTGATAGTGAAGCATCTAAAGACTGAATTGAGGAAGGTTTACACGATTTTACTATGGTGGTGTAATACCCCAGATATTTCTTCCGTCGCTAAAATAAAAATTTAATTATTAATTAAGGCTTTGCACGCCTAAGTTAAGGATTTTCGATTCTAAGACTGACGGTGAAATCCGTTTCTGAAAATCAATTCCAGAAGTCGGTCGAACGATATACTGTATTAGGGTTTTCGCGTCCGATAAAATTTTCGTTCGAAAACTCAGATCGAAAAACCGTCAGACTTTACATTCACTTTTTCTGCGATACAAGTTCACTGGAGAAAGTCAGTTTTTATTATTTTTCGGGCGTATTTTGGACTGTCTTATCCCGACTTTTCATCGGATTTCGGAAAACGAAATATGCTTTCCGAGTAAGTGATTTATTTCTAATCTAATGGTCGAATTAGATTTCATTGAAAACGTAACAGTCTAAAAATTTAATTGCTCGTTTTTAATACGTCGTATTGGACCCGTAAAACGCGATATTTTTGAAAAATTAAACACACCAAACCGCCATTCATCCATGGTGACTCATCTTCTAAGTTGATTCTATTACTTTACACCTATTGTTAGATATTAATTCATCTAACTTAGTCATCTTCCATTAGTCATCTTTCTTCTCCAATACACCCCCCAAAAACCGCCCCCCCCCCCCCCCCCCCCCCCTTCACATACTCCATTGAAGTTCTTCCAATTTCTTCAAGGATTTTTCATCTTAGATCATTCATCATCCAACCAAAATCAATTCTAATCACATATCCATCAAGGTAATCTTCTAATCTATCATTCTATCCAATTAGAATTTCAATTCCTTAATATTGATGCTTGACCGAAAATTATAGGAATGAAGTAGGATGTTCTAAGCTTTAATTCATGTTGTTTGATGCATAGAAATGGTTTCCTATAGTTGAATTTAAGAGGAAATCACCCCCCCTTAATGTTGTTAATGACCGAAAATTAGGGGCTTGGTAGGATATTGTTCAAAGCTTGGTTAATTGATTTAATTATGCAAAGAAATGGATTGGTAGATACTTGATGGTCCCGAAACGAGTTATTGGTGTATGGGGAGGGGGGGAATACACCAGTTAGAATTTTAAAACTTAACCCTTAAAAATTACTTCAACCGAGTAAAACGGACTCAGTTGGAATCTCACAGCTGAGTAAGCAACCTCAGCTGGAAGAGTGAGGCTGTGCGGAATGTGGTAACACATGCTTGTTTCTTGGAGAACCATGAAACCAGCTTGCTTCCCATGAATTGACAGTGTCCAGAGGTAGACTTCCTGTCCAACCGATCTCCTGCTAGGTCCGCATCTGAGTATCCAGTTAGCTGGATATTATCATCAGTTGGGTACCACAACCCAACATTGACAGTTCCCTTCAGATACTTAATGATATTCTTTGCTGCCAACATGTGTGCTTCTCTTGGTTGGACTTGAAATCGAGCACACACTCCAACTGCGTATGATATATCTGGTCGGCTGGCAGTTAGGTAGAGCAGCGAACCAATGATCCCTCTATACTGGCTGGCATCAAAGAGCTTTCCCTCAGCTCCGGGTTCGATCTTCCAGTTCGTATTCATAGGGATTCTTATTGTCTTACTTGTCTGCAATCCGAACTTGGTGATGAGCTCCTTTGTATATTTGGACTGGTTGATGAAAATCCCTTCAGGTGACTGCTTCACTTGTAATTCAAGGAAATAATTCATCTCGCCCATCATTGACATCTCGAACTTCTCCTTCATGAGATCTGAGAATTTCTTGCACAGCTCCTCCGACTTGGAGCCGAAAATGATGTCATCCACGTAGATTTGCACTACAAGTATATCTTCTCCAACTTTGATGGTGAACAGAGTTTTATCAACTGAACCTCGTTTGAACCCCGAGTTCAGAAGAAATCCACAAAGAGTGTCATACCATGCCCTTGGCGCTTGCTTTAGACCATAGATAGCTTTCTTCAGCTTGTACACTCTTCCATCTCCAGTCTCAAAACGAGGAGGCTGTTCAACATATACATCTTCTTTGATATCTCCATTTAGGAATGCACACTTACATCCATCTGATATACTTTGAACTTGTGATGTGCGGCATAAGCTAGAAAGATCCGGATGGCTTCCAGCCTTGCAACTAGTGCGAAGGAATCTTCAAAGTCAATTCCTTCTTGTTGGCAGTATCCTTTAGCTACCAACCTTGCTTTATTCCTTACAATGAATCCAATGACGTCTCTCTTGTTTTTGAAAATCCACTTCAATCCAATCACCTTGACACCATTTGGTCTTTCTATCAACTCCCATACACAGTTGCGTAGAAACTCATTCAGTTCTTCTTGCATTGTTGTTGTCTAGTGGACACAGTTGAGAGCTTCCCCAACATTCTTCGGTTCTGGTACATCAGCTACAAAGCAAGAAATCATGGCAACATCTCCAGCTTGCTCGAACTCTTCTAGAACTGCCAATTCCTCAGCATATTGGGCATAAGTGTTGGAGTCTTCCTCGGTTGATTCAGGATTTGCAACTCTGCTCCGTGTACGCACACCCTCGGTTGGATCTCCAATTATGTCGTCGGTGGAATGAACTTCATACCATCTTCGGTTGTGTCTTCCTTCTTCTTCCAACTGTGGCTGTTCAGAAATCTGAGTTGGAGTCTTCAGAGCTGGTGATTGATCAGCTGTTGAGTCTGGATCATCAACATTGACAATAGTTTGAGCTGAGTTTGATTCTGCTTCGGATGTTGATGCAGTTGGAGGAGCATCAGCTGAAGTTCCCCCTTGGGATGAGCTGGGATCTTCGCATTCATCTTTAGAGGAATATGGATCCTCATCCTCAGATGCCCAAACCAGTGGTTTAGCTCGATTCTTTTCCCTAAGTGCTTGCGATCTGGTGAGAACTGGTAGATCAGCTGGATCCGCGTGTTGTTTGTTTACCTGTTCCCTGCACTCAAAGGTAGATTCATCACAACTAACATGAGGTGTTATTTCCACAACATGAGAGCTGTTGTTGAAAACTCTATATGCCTTGATCCGAGCTGCATATCTAAGAAATATGCCCTTCGAAGCTTTGGCATCAAAGGTTTTCAACTGAGTCTTCCCATTGTTGTGAATATAACACTTAGAACCAAAAACGCGAAAATAAGAAATATCTGGCTTTCTGCGTCTCCACAGCTCGTAGGGCGTCTTTCCCAACCGCTTGGTGAGAAGAGATCAATTCTGAGTGTAGCATGCTGTGTTGATCGCTTCAGCCCAAAATCTCTTTGGCAGAGCTGAGCTTGCTAACATGGATGTGGCAGCATCCTTCAGCGTTCTGTTTCTTCGCTCAGCTACGCCATTCTGTTGCGGAGTACGCGCGGCTGATGTCTGATAAGTTATTCCATTCTTCTCGCAATACTCAATGATGGTTTCATTTAGAAACTCCGTTCCACGATTTGATCGGATGGATATGATCTTCATCTCTTGTTGGTTCGAAATCCGATCCATCAGCTTGGGCAGCTCATCTCGGGTTTCACTCTTGTGGCGCATGAAGATGGTCCACGTATATCTTGAGTAGTCATAAGTTACAACCAGGGTATACTCGTTCCCGTTCATGCTGTTTGGTGTAACTGGCCCGAAGAGATCCATATGGATCAGCTGTAACACTCGGTAAGTTGAAGGAGTTGACTTCAACCGGAAGGAGGATCTAGCGAGCTTTCCCAGTTGGCATGCACTGCAGATATGTGTTGTTGAAAACACTCGATTTGGTATGCCTCTTGCATGTTCTTGTCTGGCGAGTCGGTTCATCGTTTTGAAGTTCAGATGGTTGAGCCTTTTGTGCCACAGCCAGCTCACATCCGAACTGCTCTTTGATAACAGGCAAGTGTCAGGGAGGCTGCTGTTCCAGTCAGCGTAGTAAACATTCCCTGTTGGAGATCAATTTCCCAACAATATCACCTACTTTGATCCGACATCTTTAACTCTGCAACCCTGTGCATCAAACTTGACAGAGAAACCATTATCACAGAATTGGCTGATGGAGAGCAGGTTATGCTTCAATTCATCAACATAAGAGACATTAGAAATTGAAACATGATTGGTTTCAAGGGTACCGTAACCTCCGGTATAACCTTTTGAGTTATCACCAAAAGTAACTGATGGACCTTCTTTCTCCACGAAACTTCCAAGCAAATCCTTCAGATTCGTCATGTGTTTCGAGCATCCACTATCCATCACCCACATTGTAGCAGACGCCTTCTTCTTCCTCAGCTGTTTCTCCTGCACCTGCAAAGAGAAACTCGCTTAGGTCCCCAATTTCAGTTGGGTCCTGGAGGGTTAGAACCAGTTCCCGCTGGAACTGTGCGTCGCTTTTCCCTGTAAACTCGGATGGATTTATCATTCCAGATTACTTTTCCTTCATCATCAACTATAACTACACCTCGGTTATCCTTAGGCTTGTTGTTAGTAGTGATGTTCTGTTTCTTGGGGGGAGTTGGATTTCTCCCATGTTGAGCTTTAGGAGGTGAGGCTTTCCCCCTGTTTTGATGGCGATTCTTATCCTGTTGAGTTTGTCTGTGAGGTCGGACGCCATGTTGGAATCTTTGTGGCTGATTATGATTCCAACTTCCTGAGGGTTGTCTGTAGCTGTTCATGCCCTGTTGATGATTCATATTATGGCATGAATATCTCCAGTTGTTTGACCAGTTCCTCATTGGTTGACTCGGTTGGAACCTTTGATCGAACTGATGTTGGAACCGCTGTTGATTCAGATGATTGAGCCCATGTCTGTTCTGAGGTCGGTTCCATTCCTTCTGATGTTGACTTTGAGATTGATGCAGAGGTTGGCTCTGATTCTGAGTTCGGTTGTGGTTGTGCCTTCGACGCCTCTGATTCATCTTCTGACTTTTGAAACATTCCCCCTCGGTTGATACCTCAACCGATGGAACATTCTGTCCTACATCAGCTACTTCTTTTCCCTTCTCAGTTGTAATCCTATTGGTCGTTTGAACTTGTTGAGAGGTAGAGGTTGAATTAGCTTCAGGAGACTCAGCTGTGCCTGGCTCGACAGCTGTGATTTCTACAGCTTTGATGAAGGTTGCTGGAGGAATCCCAGTATCCTTGACAACATCATAGCCGAGACCTGACACGTCATCCATCTGTCTACTATAACTGATAAGATTCTCTATGATCTTGGATGACTGATACAACTTAATTAGATTGTCCTTCTCAGTTTGCAACTCTTTGACGAGTACAGCTATCTGCTCGGTTTGTCCATCTGACTTCTTTATCAGCTGTTCGATCTGAGCATCTTGATTTTTCAACTGATCTTGCTGTTCCTTGTTCTGCTTTGTCAACTCCTCATCAGCTGGAGCCTTAGCCTCGTTCAGTTGACTCTTGAGATTCTCAATCTCCTCGGTTTGGCTTTTGATCAGATCGTCCTTTTCAGTTAAGGAATCTTCAAGTTTGGCGAACTGAGCTTGAAGACTCTTAAACTCAACCGATTGGTAATGCAGCTCCTCACTGAGTTCTTGAAAATCACTCCAGGAGGGTTCCAACTCATCGTTCAGAGATTCCTGCATGTTAGAAGTATTGGAAGAGTTTAACTGAGCATGATTAGATTGTACCTCAATATCATCTTGGTTGGTTCCAAGTGCCATGAGGCATTGATCTTGACTGATGACGTTGTTGGTAGAAGTCAGCTCATCTTCATCTTCGGTGTTAGTGAAGATATCCATATCGTCAGCTGCTTCTTCTGCAACCATGGCCTTATTCTTTCCAGCTTGTTTGGCCCTTAGAGCATCTCTCTCTTTCTTCGATAGATTTGGGCAGTCAGCCTTGAAATGACCTTCCTTTCCGCATTCAAAGCAACCATTGGTGACTGGCTTTGAACTGTCTCGAGTTCGGTTTGATTTATAGAAGCGTTTATATTTGCCGAACCGAGTGTCCATTTCGGCTAGTTTCTTTGATAAAGCTGCAATATTCTATTGCAGTTCCTCTCTGCTTGGCTCCTTTGCAGTCGTGTCAGCTGATCTGGTTGGCCTTGATGATCTCGATTTTGAGTAATCAGCTCGGAGAGCAACTGACTTTGAGGCTGACCCAACATCTTCAATTCTACTTGTCTGACCTGAGGGCTGCGATCTCCTTCTGTTGACCTTATACTCATTTCCTTTCAAGATTGAGAACAATCTTTCAGTTCCCATTTCACCAAGGTCAACTCGGCTCTCGTGGATATTTGTGAAAGTATCCCACTCAGCCGGTAGAGCTTGTAACACTTTGAGGTTGATTTCTCTTAGTGTGTATTTTCCTCTCTGGATGGACTGGATTCTTCTGATGATGTCCATAAACCGGAGCTCTAGCTGATCGATAGTCTCATCAGGTCGCAGACTGAAGTTGTCGAAATCTTGACATGCATGTGAGAACTTGTTTTCCTTCATCTCGTCACTTTCTTCGCTTAGCGATGCCAGGATGTCCCACATCTCTTTTGCAGTCTCACACTCCTCTATCCAAGGCAGATAATCTTGTCCAACTGTGGACATTATTGTGCTCTGAGCCCAGATATCCAACTGGCTCACCTTGGCCTCCTCTGGAGAGTAGTCTTCTGGCTGTTTCTCCACATACTCCACCACTGTATCTCTATCGTTAGGATTTGTGAGAGTGCAAGCTATTCTTTCTTTAATGACGATTGGTCCGGAAGAGAGAACTTGTTGCATCCTGTGATGCTTTGACAGAAGGATCTTCTTCATTCGAGTTCTCCATGATGTATAATTGACTACTGAGAACATCACGACGATCTTGTCCTTGACGTCCATCTGCACAAAAAGAAATAGGACAAAAAAAATGCGAGCAAATATGCACTAGCGTGAAAAGATCTGTTCAGTTGACCACTGAAGAAAATTTCTCGAATTCACACCTTGTGAAACAGAGTCAGCAGTCTTTTGAACCACTGCTCTGATACCACTTGATGGTCCCGAAACGAGTTACTGGTGTATGGGGGGGGGGGAATACACCAGTTAGGATTTTAAAACTTAACCTTTAAAAATTACTTCAACCGAGTAAAACGGACTCAGTTGGAATCTCACAGCTGAGTAAGTAACCTCAGCTGGAAGAGTGAGGCTGTGCGGAATGTGGTGGAAATTAAAACTCGTTATAGCAACTCACGCTTTTTAGTGCAGGGTTGGTCAAAAACCAAAACAGTTGAATATGTAAAAATGCAGTTTGTATGCTGGTTAGTTTGATCAGATAAGAATGCAATAAGCAACTGAATAAAAATAAACACAGACACACGGGATTTAACGTGGTTCGGAGATAACCCTCCTACGTCCACGGGGAGATGTGAATCCTCACACCTCAGTCTAAGTTCTTCTGGACAGTTCCACACAGCTTACCCGGGCTGTGCAACCGTTGCAATAAGTTTACGGGTACTTATCAACCTTTACAGTTAAGTTTGCAGGTACTTAACAACCTATGTCAAGTTTGCGGATACTTGACGACCTAGCTACTAAATTACAGGAAGAGTATGATCCTAACAGACACTTTTTAAGGTGTGTATGTGGGTGGATTTTCCAACTACAGCTCGATCACGAATGAGAGCTGGATCTATGGCTTGAACGAATAAACACTCAAACTAAGATCTAAGACAGATTATAACTCTATGAACCCTCAGCTACTAATGTTCTATCACTCTTGAACTCTCAGCTGCTGATGCTCTTAGAATATGATTTTTGTAGATTTTTCTTGCTCTTGATTTTCTTGTGATTGCACTTCTCTATCTCTTGTCTCGTGTGTATGTCTCTCGAATGAGAGAATGCCTCTATTTATAGGCGGAGAGAATCAACTAGCCGTTGGAGGAGCTGTTGATCTCTGATCGTTGAAAGCGATGTCTTGTCTCTCATATCTGCAGACTTTCCCGATATGGCATCTGTGTTCTTCTGCTTTCCTTCTGAGACAGCCTTGTGTTGGGCCAGATGGGGTAGTGACTGAACGGTCAAACCCTCATGTGACTTCCTTTTGAAATTCAAATCTTAAACCTTTCTGACAGTCAACCTTGATTAGTTGGTTGAAAATCTTGATCTTTATCTGAGTGGTCTTCAGCTGATGTTCTGACTGAACCGTTGAACTCTCAGCTGACTTTGAACTTCATGCTTGTTGATCTTCTTGTTTGAGTTCTACAACTGAGGTTCTGAAACTGAACCCTCAGTTGTCTTCCTTGTATTTAGTCAGTTGAGTTGGAAACTTCAGATGACTTCCTTTTCATCTGATGTTCTCTTCCTCTCTACTGTTTCTCATCTGACGAATCCTCAGTTGGCATTTACAACTGATGTTCTGAAGACTTCCCCCTCATTCCATCTGAACAAATGAACTCTCAGTTGTCTTTCATCATAACTGATGTTCTGTCCGAGTAATGCCTTGTTGCCATCTTCAGCTGGAGACCTGTAAAGATAAAATCTTAACTTTGCTCAAACAGCGAGCCTAAATTCTAACATTAGGTTCTGGCAACATGTACTCGGTTGGGGTCAGTCGGTTTTGGAATTCATCAAAACTCTTACTAATAAATTTCCCAACAAGTTGGATGCAAAGAGAAATCATTTCCCCTAAAATAATGAAGAAACCGAAAATTTAGAGAAAATTAGGGGTTTGATGTTTAGTTTGATTTTTGAATGATTGATTAGTGGATTATTGCTCTATGGATTAATAGATGGATGTATGAATTAATTGGTATTTTTCTAAAAATAAAAACCAAATCGTAAGAGAGAAAGAAGTGAGGATTTGATGTAATAATTGTTATGTTTTGGTTGATGTTATGATAGGAATGAGATGTAGTAAGTATGTGGATGATTATATAATTTAATGGATTTTTTCTAAAAATAAAATAGAAAACGTAAGAGACGAAAACCCGACGATAAGTTAAGATTCGATAATAATTTGAGTATATGGTTTTCGTATTGTTGAATCTTGATAGTTGATGAACGTTAATGGAAAGTTTGAGCAAAATCGGAGAACGTCGAATTTTTAATAAGAGACGAAGAATCGTCGATAAGTCGAGATTGGATAATAATTTAGGTTTATGATTTGAATATTTGTTAATCTTAGTAATCAAGGATCGTTATTGGAAAATTTGAACGAAATCTAAAGAAGTTGAAATATCGGTAAGAAACGAGAAATCAAGTTTAAATGTCGATAGGAAAGTCGAATAAGGAAAACCAATTTTATATTAATGATTGTTGTCGTTTAATAAACGAGATTGTAGTTGACGATATTTCCATTCGAGATATGAGATGATATAAGTTATAGTTTATGAACTAGAAGTTGATGAATGTAATTGATTTGGAATTGAAATGGTTTAGTAATTGGTAGTTGGAAAAGACGAGAAAGTTTACGTCGTGTTTTTAATCGAGAAATATAAAGAAGTTCGTCATGATAGAATGTGCGTATTGACTGTCATGAGACTGAAAATTCGTGAGTATAAAGGTGGTAAAGCATTAGTCGAACCTAAGAAGTCGTGCATCGAGATATACGAGCACCTAGGGTTAATCACGGACTGAACTGCGACCTTTCACGGAAACTGTTATAACTTTCTACTCGCTTAACAAAATCGAGATCCGTAAATTGGACAGTAAACTAGACATCCGTAGCTTTCTTTTGGTACAGAGCACACTCCGTGTTTCGAAATGCTCTATTCTTGATGGTCCCGATACGAGTTCTGGTGTATGGGGGGGAATACACCAGATAATACTTTTTAAAACAACCCCCTAAAAATTAACGCAACCGAGTAATGCAACTCTGTTGGAATCACAACCAAGTAAGAAACACTCAGTTGGAAGTGAAGTGCTGTGCGGAATGTGGTGGAAATCAACTCGTATAAAATCAACTCACGCTTAAGTGCAAGGTTGGTCAATAACCAAGACAGTTGATATGGAATAATGCAGTTTGTATGCAGGTTAGTAAGTCAGATGAATATGCACTAAGTAACTGAAAAATAAACACAACACACAAGATTTAACGTGGTTCGGAGATAACTCCTACGTCCACGGGGAGTTGTGAGTCCACACAACTCAGTCCAAGTTCTTCTGGACAAACCACAAAGCTTACGCGGGCTTTGCAACTGTTGAGATAAGTTTACGGGTACTTATCAATCTTACAGATTAGTTTACGGGTACTAATCAACCTATCTACTCAGTTACGGGAAGAGTAGGGTCCTAATAACCTTTTCAGGTGAAAGAAAGGGTGGGGTTTCAACTAAATAGCTCGAACAAGAAGTGAGCTAAGATCTAACACTCTACGAACTCTCAACAAGTGATGTTCTCAAGGTTGGATCAAAAACTACGAAGACAGAATCTAACTCTCTAGAACTCTCAATTAATGATGTTCTTAGAGGTTTTGATTGAGTGCAGAATGAAGTTGTTCTTTCGCTTGAATATCTCTTCTCACTTGTCTGTCTCGTATTTCCCGTGGTCTTGGTGAATGAATGAAGGCCTCTATTTATAGGCGGAGAGAATCAACTAGCCGTTGGAAGAGTTGTTGATCTCTGTTCTTTGAAAGCGATGGCTTGTCTCTCATCTCTGCAGACTTTCCGGATTTGGCAACTGCATGCTTCTGCTTTCCATCTGAGACAGCCTTGTGTTGGGCCAAATGAGGTAATGACAGAGAGTCAAACCTTCACGTGACTTCCTTGTTTGAAATTCAAATCTTAACCTTTGACCTCCAACATTTGATAGTCGGTTGAGTCGTCTGATCTTCATCTGATTGGTCTTCAGCTGATGTTCTATCTGAATGCTTCTGTCTGAGTAGGAACATGTGAACTCTCAGCTGACTTTGAACTTCAAGCTGTTGATTTAACTGATTTAGTCTACAACTGATGTTCCATCTTGAACGCTCAGTTGTTTTTCTTGAATCTGACTCTGATCAGTTGGCTTCGAACGCTCAGTTGTCTTTCTTACAACTGATGTTCTCTTGTATCTTCCTCCTTTGAGCTTAGCTGATGCTCTGAAACTTGAACGCTTAGTTGTCTTTCATCTTGTATCTTTGAATCGCTCAACTGATGTTCTGTCTTGTGAACGTAACTTCCCTCTTTTTAAACACTCAGTGGTCTTTAATTACATCTGATGTTCTCTCCGAGTGATGCCTTGTTGCCGTCCTCAGTTGGAGACCTGTAAAGATAAAATTTCAATATTGCTCAAACAGCGAGCCTAACTACTAACATTAGGATCTGGCAACATCTACTCGGTTGGGGTCAGTTGGTTTTGGAATCAATCAAAACTTTAATAAATTTCCCAACAATTTCCCCCTTTCCGATGATGCCAAAACCCTTATAAAAAAATTCTTACAAGGCAAACTGATCTAAATCCTACTGACCTATCAAAAATCTCAGCTGAAATTCTAGACAGTCTATAAGATTAAAACATCAAAGGGTTAGCATAGTTATAACATGATATTGAAATAACTTTACGATTCAGAGCGTGGACAATGAGAGATTGTACGTCAAGTTGAATCGTATAACTGAATAGTTTTTATTACAACTGATGATCACAAAGGTAAGCACAAAAAGACAAAAGATACATCAGTTGCTCAAAAACTAACTGAGCTAATACTTGAGCCCATCCTTACTAAACATTCTAACAAAAATCTCTCTCTTTTCAGCTGACTCCTTCGAATGTCAACCCCGTGCTCTTTGCAGACTTTCCTTGCCTCAGCTGCAATCTTTGTTCTGTTGGGGTTGCGAGAGTCTGGGAGGAAGGGAGGCTTATAAGTAACCTTCTGAGGAACCAGGACTGTGTTCAGATCTAGTTTTGCTTCTATCATCGCACGCCTGAATTGGCTGAACATGCCCGGGTCTCCTGAGTGCAGCTTGGTCAGGGCTTCCTTGAAAGCTTTCCTTGGATCGTCAGTTGTGTAGACTTTTCTGTAATAGAAGTCATTCACGAACTCTTGCTTGAATGACTCCCATTCTTCATTCCACTCAACTGGCATCCACTTGTCCACGTGCCTGAACCGACTTTGGACCTTCACCTTCTCTGGCAACCTCTGTTGTCTCAGCCGAGCTTCAGCCTTAACCTGATGTTTGTCAATGCGGCGACGGCCGCGGGAGGCGATGTTTCGGTCCAAGTTCTTTGTTATCTTGTTCAGCTCCTCCTCGAATTGGTTTACTCTTCTGGCCTGGCTCGCAGCAAACTTCTTGATCCAGCTCGGATTTATATAATCTTTCTCAGCAACATCCATAGCCTTGGCAGCTGCAATACACTCTTCGGTTGTGATACCGTCGAGTTCCGAATCAAGCTCGGCTGCGATCTCAGCTATGGAGTTGTTAGAAACTCCAAATTGCTCCGCCTGCTCCAAGTCTTTTTCCATTTCAACTCCACCGACTTCGGTTGACTTGGGAGCGGACTTCTTCTTTTGTGCAGTCTTCCTCCTCAGCTAAGATTTTGCAGCAGCTGGCATCTCTTCCTCATCTTGGGTCTCTTCTTCCCCCTGCATCTCAACATCCACCTCTTTATCTTCCCCCTTTTTGGCATCAGCAATAAGGCTTGCTACTGAACCATCCAGAGAGGTGAGCTGTTGTTCGGCTAGTTGAATGCGGTTGAAGAGTTCATCGACCGCGCACTCTATTCCCACCTTCTTCGCCAGTTCGGAGTCATGGCGCTCTTGTTCGGCTTTCCTCAATCCAGCGAATGTTTCAGTTACCTCGGTCTGGAAAGCAACGAACTCAGCCCATCTCGACTCGAACCGAGACTCTCATTCTTCATCCTGAGTCTGTTGGGATTTAGCGAGGTTGGAATCAGACAAGGATTGGTAGACGTTCAGCTCAGACTTAATCCCCAGAACAGTTGACTTCAGATCCGACACGTCTTGGCTGGTGGAGGAGGAGAATTCATCCAGCTTTATCTTCAGTGAAACATTCTCCTCCACCAGCTGCTTGTTCTTCTCTTCTTGTGCTTCCAACATCCTCAACTGATCGTCTTTGTGTTGCTGGAAGTTGGCAAGCATTTCGGTTCTCGGCTGGTTTACCCTCTCAGCTATCAGCTCACAGATTTCTTCAGATGATGGAGCTGGCTGATCAGCTGGAGCGGCTTGTTGAATCAGAGCTGGCTGTTCAATTATAACTATGGCTTGACGGTTGGCCAGGTACAGTTGCAGCTCCTCTTCTTCATTCTTTACTGCGGCGGCGGCTGCGTCCAGATCATTAACGAACTCTACTGACTTGACGAGCATGTTGTCGAGGAATTCAATGCAGTCTTGTCCAGCTTTCTCCCTTGTATCTGTGCCTTCTGGCTTGCTGAGGTCCAGACGACGTGTCAGCAGGGCCACCTTGTTGTTGTAGGCGACTTCCAGGTTGGCATAGTTGAAGTAGTCTCGGATGCGAGACTCGTCCGCCTTCAGTTTGTCCCAGCTGTGTACCCTGATTGTGTCTTCCTTCACATACCAGTGACTGAAGATCAGGTTGAACTGGTACAGCAGCTCAGTTCCAAGAGTAGCGAAGATTGGCATGTCGCGAGCTTCTGGGAACATCCCTATCAGCTTCTGGAAACAGTAGGCCACCTTGCCTTCATGCTCCAACGCGACGGCCTGAAGGTCAGCTTCGTCATCTATGGGGAAGGGAGATAGAGTCTCATAAGGCAATGGTTCAAGGGTGTCATCAATGTTGGCCAAAGAAGTGGTCTCAAAATTGGCATCGAGCTGGGAGCTCGGAATATCAGATTCTGTGGGGAGGGGGGTATCAAAAGGTTCCTCAACATTGGCCGAAGAAACGGTCTCAATGTTGGCATCGAGCAATGGGCTCGGAACATTTGACTGTAATTCGGTTGAACGAGCAAGAGGCTCTTGGGGCGGTACGACATCAACTCCTGCCGTGGGGGAGGTTGAAACGTCTTCAATTTCCTCAGAGGAGGAAGAAGCATCCAATGTCACGTCCGTCTCCATCCCTTCTGCCTCATCAGTTTCAGCAAAGCGAGGGACGACCTTGAAGGCAGCTGCCTCAGCTGAGTGGCTCGACTCGGATGGCTCCTCAGCTGGTGCCGTCTCAACTGGCGCCTCCTCCTCAGTTGGTGCATCAACAGCTGGTTCCTCAGCTGGCATCTCAGCTGGCACCTCAGCTGGCTCCTCGGCATGCTCCTCAGTCGGTATGTCCTCAGCTGGCACATCAATCGTCTTCTTGAACCTCACCCTCAACTTTTTCTGGACAGGTTCTGCCTCCTTCTCTTTCTCCGACTCAGCTCTGCGTCGGCGTGCAACTTTTGATTTTGTGGGGCGACTGATAGCTGGTACCTCCTCAGCTGTGTCCTTGGGTTTAGCAGTCTTCCCAGCATCCTTCTTTTCCTTAGGAGTATACACACTCCTAATCACCTCCTGTGCCTTCTTTGCTGTTGGAAACAACAACAACTTCTTCACAGGGGTCTCCTCGCAGTCCTCCCATACCATGTTCTGACCCTTGGTTGCGAGCAGGATTAGAGCAGATATTTTGCAACCGAAGTTGAGCGTCCCCTTGACACTCAACAGTCTCTCCCCTGAGTCGGTTGTGGTCTCGGAGATCTTCTGCTTCTCCAATGTCAGCTGGTTCAGAAAATATTAGAACCAGTTGATCTCGTGTTTGTGCTCCAATGCCATCAACTGCTTAAGCTTTGGTCGACTGATGTCGCCGAAGGCTCCACTGTAGCCGAACACGACCTTGGACACAACATCGAACAGGAGTCGATGTTCTGGCTTTAATTTTGTCCTCTGCATATTGCTCTTCAACCTCTCCGGAAAGATCAGAGCATTTTCCAGAAACTTATCGGCTTGCTCGTCGGTTATGTTTTCAACAAATTCCGTGGCGGTGTGGTTTACTGGAATGACGTGGCGAAGGACGTCGGACACTGCAATAGGGATAGAAACACGGCGAATGGTTCTGGCTGGAACGTCGCGTTGCCGACAAGAGACCTCTGTTGTGACTCCTTCTCTGCTGTCGATGGACGACTGCAGATTCACATAGAATTCTCCGACCTGGCGCCTGAGCAGGTGGGAGGGAAAGAGTTTTGCCCATTCCAGAAGGCTGTTCTCCCTGAGTGTATTTGCAAGGGGAGCCAACACCAGCGACTCCAATTCATCATTGAAAAGAATCTGCTCGAAGTGAATCTTCGAAACCAGCAGGTCGAACGATTCTTTATACGAGGTGGGGACTAGAGAGGGTCCGGAAGAAGCCATTTTCTTTACTTTGGGTGCCATTTAATATAACTGAGAAGATATATATAAGAAGGAAGGAAAATCTTGCAGAAAAAGGTTAGACAAAATCTGAGAAGATGATGAATAGTAACTGCAGATAAACACGAATGAGGAAGGTACGAGATCACTTCCTAATTTTCCGCCTTTTATAGGTTTTTTACTCGATTGAAATCGACGGCTAGGGTTGAATGGCGCAAATCCATCAACGGCTGAGATCATGCGACTGTTGACTATCTTTGACTTGACGTCATGAACCGAGTTCCAACCAGCGCGTGAGAAGGTGTACAGTTTTTCATGTCAGCCCAGTCGCACTATAAAGTAGGCTATTGATGTTCAGTCGTACTTTACATTAAATGCGACATGATGGCTATTTTAATGTAACTGACATGCTCAGGAATGTTTGAATTTATTTCAAACATTCTCATTTAAGATCATAACACCTTCAGCCATAAATGTTACCTGCCAGCTGATGTCGGAATCAGCTGTGTTCACCTGTCAGCTGATGTTGGAATCAGCTGTGTTCCAATGTTGCAGCATACCATTAGTTGACTCGAGTTCGTCTGTTCAGCTGACGTCTGATCCAATGTTGCAGCATACCACTAGCTGACTCGAGTTCGTCTGTTCAGCTGATGTCTGATGTCTTCAGTTGGCGATCCGCATCCGAGATTCCCCCTTCATCTGAGCTTCCCCCTCAGATGGATATCTATCTCTCTTCCTCAGCTGGTTCCTCATCTGATGGATTTAACAATCCAAGTAGATCACATAACATCTTGAACCGCGCTTCGGCTAGAGGTTTGGTGAAGATATCAGCTCTCTGAATCTCAGTTGGAATCTTCTCCATGGATACGTCCTTCTTCTCAATATGGTCTCGGATGAAATGATGTCGGATGTCAATGTGCTTCGTCCGAGAATGATGAACAAGATTCAAAGAGATAGCAATGGCACTAGAGCTATCACAATGAATGGGAACCTGTCCAGTTGCAACTTCATAGTCTCTCAGCTGTTGCTTGAGCCACAACACTAGCATGCAACAACTTCCAACAGCCATGTACTCTGACTCGGTTGTAGAAATGGCAACACATGCTTGTTTCTTGGAGAACCACGAAACTAGCTTGCTTCCCATGAACTGACAGTGTCCAGATGTGGACTTCCTGTCCAACCGATCTCCGGCTAGATCTGCATCTGAGTATCCGGTCAGTTGGATGTTGTCGTCGGTTGGATACCACAACCCAACATTTACAGTTCCCTTCAGATACTTGATGATGTTCTTTGCTGCCAACATGTGAGCTTCCCTCGGTTGAACTTGGAACCGAGCACACACTCCAACCGCGTAAGATATGTCTGGTCGACTGGCGGTTAGATATAGCAAAGAACCGATGATCCCTCTATACTTACTGGTATCCATGAGCTTTCCCTCAGTTCCAGGTTCAATCTTCCAGTTAGTATTCATCGGGATCCTTGTGGTCTAACTTGTCTGCAATCCGAACTTGGTGATGAGCTCCTTTGTATACTTGGACTGATTGATGAAGATCCCTTCTAGTGACTGCTTCACCTGAAGTCCAAGAAAATAATTCATCTCGCCCATCATCGACATCTCGAACTTCTCTTTCATGAGAGTTGAGAATTTCTCACACAGCTCCTCCGACTTGGAACCGAATATGATGTCATCGACGTAGATTTGCACAACAAATATATCTTCTCCAACTTTGATGGTGAACAGGGTTTTGTCAACTGACCCTCGTTTGAACCCCGTGTTCAGAAGAAAACCACAAAGAGTGTCATACCAAGCCCTGGGTGCTTTCTTTAATCCATAGATTGCTTTCTTCAACTTATACACTCTTTCATCTCCAGTCTCAAAACCGGGAGGCTGTTCAACCTATACATCTTCCTTAATATCTCCGTTGAATGCACACTTCACATCCATCTGATAGACCTTAAACTTGTGAAATGCGGCATAGGCTAGAAAGATTGGGATGGCTTCCAGCCTTGCAACCGGCGCGAAGGAGTCCTTGAAATCGATTCCTTCTTGTTGGCAATATCCCTGAGCTACCAACCTTGCCTTATTCCTCACGATGAATCCAATGGCGTCTCTCTTGTTCTTGAAAATCCATTTTAATCCGATGACTTTGACACCATTTGGTCTTTCAACCAATTCTCATACACAATTGCATAGAAATTTGTTCAGTTCTTCTTGCATGGCTGTTGTCCAGTGAACACAGTTGAGAGCTTCCACAACATTCTTCGGTTCTAGCACATCAGCTACGAAGCAAGAAATCATGGCAACATCTCCAGCTTGCTCGAACTCCTCAAGAACTGCCAACTCCTCAGCATATTGGGCATAAGTGTTGGAATCTTCCTCGGTTGAATTTAGAATCGCAACTCTGCTCCTTGTACGTACACCTTTGGTTGGATCTCCAATGATGTTGTTAGTGGAATGATCTTCATACCATCTTCTGTTGCGTCTTCCTTCTTCTTCCAACTGTGGTTGTTCCGTGATCTGAGCTGTGGGAGATGCTGGACTCTTCTGAGCTGGTGATTTATCAGTTGTTGAGTCTGGATCCTCAAGATTGATAACATTTTGAACCGGGCTCGGTTGGGCTTCGGATGCTGATGCAGTTGGAGAGGCATCAGCTGGAGTTCCCCCTTGAGATGAGCTGGGGTCTTCACATTCATCTTCAGAGGAATATGGATCATCATCCTCAGTTGCCCATACCAATGGTTCAGCTAGATTCTTTTGCCTTAGAATCTGAGATCTTGTGAGAGCTGGTGGAACATGTGGATCAGCCTGTTGTCCTTTAGCCTGTTCCCTGCACTCAAAAGTAGATTCATCAAAACTAACATGTGGTGTTATCTCCACAACACGAGAGCTGTTGTTGAAAACTCTATAAGCCTTGATCCGAGCAGCATATCCAAGAAATATGCCTTTCGAAGCCTTGGCATCAAAAGTTTTCAACTGAGTCTTCCCATTGTTGTGAATATAACACTTAGAACCAAAAATGCGAAAATATGAAATATCTGGCTTCCTGCGTCTCCATAGCTCGTATGGTGTCTTTTCCAACCGCTTGGTTAGAAGAGACCGGTTCTGGGTGTAGCATGCTGTGTTGATGGCCTCACCCCAAAATCTATTTGGCAGAGCTGAGCTTGTCAACATGGATGTAGCTGCATCTTTCAGTGTTCGGTTTCTTCGCTCAGCTACTCCATTCTGTTGCGGAGTACGCGCAGATGATGTTTGATGTGTAATTCCGTGCTTCTCGCAGTACTCGATGATGGTTTCATTTAGAAACTCGGTTCCACGATCTGATCGGATGGAGATAATTTTCATCTCTTGTTGGTTCGATATCCGATCCATCAGCTTGGGTAGCTCATCTCGGGTTTCACTTTTGTGTCGCATGAAAATGGTCCACGTATATCTGGAGAAATCATCAGTTACAACTAGGGAATACTCGTTGCCATTCATGCTCTTTGGTGTAACTAGCCCGAAGAGATCCATGTGGATCAGCTGTAACACTCGGTCGGTTGAGGGAGTTGTCTTCAACCGGAATGAGGATCTAGCGAGCTTTCCCAACTGACATGCACTGCAGATATGTGTTGTTGAAAACACTTGGTTTGGTATGCCTTTTGCATGTTCTTGTCTGGCAAGTCGGTTCATAGTCTTGAAGTTTAGATGGTTGAGCCTTTTGTGCCACAGCCAGCTCACATATGAACTTCTCTTTGATAATAGGTAGGTGTCAGGAGGACTACTGTTCCAGTCAGCATAGTAGACATTCCTGGTTGGCGATCGATTTCCCAACAATATGACCTGCTTTGTTTCGACATTTTTAACCCTGCAACTCTGTGCATCAAACTTGACAGAGAAACCATTATCACAGAATTGGCTGATGGAAAGCAGGTTATGCTTCAATCCATCAACATATGAAACATTAGAAATTGACACGTGATAGGTTTCAAGGGTACCGTAACCTCTGGTGTAACTGATGAGATTCTCGATGATCTTGCATGAATGATATAGCTTTATTAAGTTGTCCTTCTCAATTTGCAACTCCTTGAGGAGGACAGCTATATGCTCGGTTTGTCCGTCTGACTTCTTTATCAGCTGGTCGATCTGAGCTTCTTGCTTTTTCAACTGATCTTGCTGCTCCTTGATCTGCTTCGTCAACTCCTCATCGGTTAGAGCATTAGTTCGGTTGACTGCATTCAGTTGACTTTTGAGATTATCTATTTCTTCAGTTTGACTTTTGATAAGATCGTCCTTTTAGGTTAAGGATTCTTCAAGTTTGGAGAACTGTTCTTGAAGACTCTTAAACTCAACCGATTGCTGATGCAGTTCCTCACTGAGTTCTTGAAAGTCACTCCAGGAGGGTTCCAACTCTTCATCCAGTGTTTCCTGCATGTTAGAAATATTGGAAGAATTTAAATGAGCAGGACTAGAGTGTACCTCAGTATCATCCTGGTCGGTTCCAAGTGCCATGAGGCATTGATCCTGACTGATAGTGTTGTTGGTGGAAGTCAGCTCATCCTCATTTTCAGTGTCAGTGAAGATGTCCATGTCGTCAGCTGCTTCTTCTGCAACCATGGCCTCGTTCTTTCCAGTTTGCTTGGCCCTCAACGCTTCTCTTTCTTTCTTCGAGAGGTCTGGATAATCTGCTTTGAAATGTCCCTCCTTGCCGCATTCAAAGCAACCGTTGTTCACAGGCTTTGAGTTATCTCGAGTTCGGTTAGATTTGTAGAACCTCTTGTATTTTCCGAACCGAGTGTCCATGTCAGCTAGCTTCTTTGACAGGGCGGCTATGTTCTGTTGCAGCTCTTCTCTGCTTGGCTCCTTCGTAGCCGTGTCCGCTGATCTTGTTGGCCTTGATGTTCGTGGCTTTGAATAGTCAGCTCGGAGTGCTACTGACTTGGTGGCTGAACCAACATCCTCATGTCGACTCATCTGAACCGAGGACTGAGTTGACCTTCGTCAGTTCACCTTGTACTCATTTCCCTTCAGAATTGAGAACAATCTTTCAGTTCCCATCTCACCAAGGTCAGCTCGGCTCTCATGGATATTGGTGAAGGTATCCCACTCAGCTGGTAGAGCTTGTAATACTTTGAGGTTGATTTCTCTCAAAGTATATTTTCCTCTTCGGATGGACTGGATGCTTCTGATGATGTCCATGAACCAGAGCTCTAACTGATCAATGGTTTCATCAGTTCTCAGGCAGAAGTTGTCGAAATCTTGGCAGGCATGTAAGAACTTGTTCTCCTTTGTTTCGTCGCTTCCTTCACTCAGCGATGCCAAGATATCCCACATCTCTTTGGCAGTCTCGCACTCTTCTATCCAAGGAAGATAATCTTGTCCAACAGTGGACATGATCGTGCTCTGAGCTCAGATGTCCAACTGGCTCACTTTGGCTTCTTCTGGAGTGAAGTCTTCTGGCTTCTTCTCCACTAACTCCACAGTTGCATCCCCATCGTTGGGATTTGTAGGAGTGCGAGTGATTCTTTCTCTGATGATGATCGGTCCGGATGTGAGTACTTGTTGCATTCGATGATGCTTTGACAGTAGGATTTTCTTCATCCGAGTTCTCCAGGATGTATAGTTCACAACCGAGAACATGACCACGATCTTGTCCTTGACGTCCATCTGCACACAACAACAAAAGAAAGATGCAAACAGATATGCACTAGCGTGATAAAGAGATCTGTTCAGTTGACCACTGAAGAAAACACCTCGAATTCACACCTTGTGAAACAGAGTCAGCAGTTTTTTGAACCATTGCTCTGATACCACTTGTTGGTCCCGATACGAGTTCTGGTGTATGGGGAGGGGGAAATACACTAGATAAAACTTTTTAAAACAACCCCCCAAAAATTAACACAACCGAGTAATGCAACTCAGTCGGAATCACAACCAAGTAAGAAACACTCAGTTGGAAGTGAAGTGTTGTGCGGAATGTGGTGGAAATCAACTCGCAAGGCTGGTCAATAACCAAGATAGTTGATATGGAATAATGCAGTTTGTATGCAGGTTAGTAAGTCAGATGAATATGCACTAAATAACTGAAAAAATAAACACAACACACAAGATTTAATGTGGTTTGGAGATAACTCCTACGTCCATGGGGAGTTGTAAGTCCACACAACTCAGTCCAAGTTCTTCTGGACAAACCACAAAGCTTACGCAGGCTTTGCAACCGTTGAGATAAGTTTACGGGTACTTATCAACCTTACAGATTAGTTTACGGGTACTAATCAACCTATCTACTCAGTTACGGAAAGAGTAGGGTCCTAATAACCTTTTCAGGTGAAAGAAAGGGTGGGGTTCCAACTAAATAGCTCAAACAAGAAGTGAGCTAAGATCTAACACTCTACGAACTCTCAACAAGTGATGTTCTCAAGGTTGGATCAAAAACTACGAAGACAGAATCTAACTCTCTAGAACTCTCAACTAATGATGTTCTTAGAGGTTTTGATTGAGTGCAGAATGAAGTTGTTCTTTCGCTTGAATATCTCTTCTCACTTGTCTGTCTCGTATTTCTCGTGGTCTTGGTGAATGAATGAAGGCCTCTATTTATAGGCGGAGAGAATCAACTAGCCGTTGGAAGAGCTGTTGATCTCTGTTCTTTGAAAGCGATGGCTTGTCTCTCATCTCTGCAGACTTTCCGGATTTGGCAACTGCATGCTTCTTCTTTCCATCTGAGACAGCCTTATGTTGGGCCAAATGAGGTAATGACAGAGAGTCAAACCTTCACGTGACTTCCTTGTTTGAAATTCAAATCTTAACCTTTGACCTCCAACATTTGATAGTCGGTTGAGTCGTCTGATCTTCATCTGAAAGAAGTGAGGATTTAATGTAATAATTGTTATGTTTTTTTTTGATGTTATGATAGGAATGAGATGTAGTAAGTATGTGGATGATTATATAATTTAATTGGTTTTTTCTAAAAATAAAATATAAAACGTAAGAGACGAAAATCCGACGATAAGTTAAGATTCGATAATAATTTGAGTATATGGTTTTCGTATTGTTGAATCTTGATAGTTGATGAATGTTAGTGAAAAGTTTGAGCAAAATCGGAGAACGTCGAATTTTTAATAAGAGACGAAGAATCTTCGATAAGTCGAGATTGGATAATGATTTAGGTTTATGATTCGAATATTTGTTAATCTTAGTAATCAAGGATCGTTATTGGAAAATTTGAACGAAATCTAAAGAAGTTGAAATATCGGTAAGAGACGAGAAATCAAGTTTAAATGTCGATAAGAAAGTCGAATAAGGAAAACCAATTTGATATTAATGATTGTTGTCGTTTAATAAACGAGATTGTAGTTGATGATATTTCCATTCGAGATATGAGATGATATAAGTTATAGTTTATGAACTAGAAGTTGATGAATGTAATTGATTTGGAATTGAAATGGTTTAGTAATTGGTAGTTGGAAAAGACGAGAAAGTTTACGTCGTGTTTTTAATCGAGAAATATAAAGAAGTTCGTCATGATAGAATGTGCGTATTGACTGTCATAAGACTGAAAATTCGTGAAGGTGGTAAAGCATTAGTCGAACCTAGGAAGTCGTGCGTCGAGATATACGAGCACCTAGGGTTAATCACGGACTGAACTGCGACCTTTCACGGAAACTGTTATAACTTTCTACTCGCTTAACGAAATCGAGATCCATAAATTGGAAAGTAAACTAGACATCCGTAGCTTTCTTTTGGTATAGAGCACATTCTCTGTTTCGAAATGCTCTGTTCTGTATGAACTCCAGAACTTATGCTTTGTGCAGGAAATTTCCAAAACCTAATTTCTTAAGTTAAATCCTTTTCAACTTCGTTCCTTGTGAACTTCTAAGTCGTTATAAGTTATCGACTTCCATTATTTACTGACTTAAGTGTCGAGTAAGGAACCAAGTTAGTTCTAAATGAGAAGTGTTCGAATCTCGTTTCTGTGTTAATCAAAAGAAACTAGTTTAGCGTGCAAAGGCCTAAAAGACTAAAACCGATTTCGATTTTCTGTTTCTTTTATCGTTGCGCCGAGATTTAAAGTTTGTTTATTTACAATAAAAGGAGGAAGTCAGCGCCAAGGATAGGACGGAAGATCAAAGACAGAAGCTCGTATTATAATTCTGTAATCATTTAATGTGGGTTTTTCTATATACGAAATAAAATGAGCGATGCTCGAAAATCTTTATTTACAGCTTTGATAATTGTGTTTTCAAAGTGATAATCAGGGCATGAAATATTTATTTTATGTGAGTTCTCTTGTTGCCTTTCTGAGTTAGCCGATTGCTATCCAGAATTATTAGTTAGCCGACTACTAACTAAATCGATCGGACTCTGAGTTAGCCGACTGTTTTCCAGAGTTAGTGTACATGGTAGCTGGTGTGTGTGGTATCTTGTTGAGGGGTAGCCAGCCGCGGTGAAAAATATTGGGCAAGTTGAACGTAACATCTATCAGAAAAATGCTTGATCAAGGTATGTTGTGAAAATGAGAAAGAAAATGTTTAGTAGACACAGATATTTTATTGAAAACCCCCGATGTGCTATTTAAATGAGATGCCTGATTTATCTATACTCGTAATATATGTTTTCGGCAATGTGCCCACTAAGTATGTTTATACTTAGCTCTGCATGTGTTTTCAAAATGTGCAGGTTGAGTGACGGGAGCGGCGGAGGTTGAGTAGGATTGTGAATAAGAGAAGAACAGTAGTGTTTAAGTTCTATATTTCCGCTGCCAAACTCCAAACTCTTTGTTTTGTTGTTGTATAAACCTTTTAGTCTAAGTTCTTTACTTTTTAACTTGGTTTCTTTTTGAGAACCTTGTCGAGTGATCCTTCGAGATCAACTCTTTCTTCTTCAATAAAGTCTTGTTCATAGAAGTTATTCTCTTATTAATGTCTGTTCATTCTTATTTATTTCCCTTCTTCACCGCTTCTTTAATCCAATCCCTAGTCGCACCCTGGCTTTGCCGTTCCTCGGGATTTGGGGCTGTGACAGGTGGAGCACAGTGCATGGATTCGATGTAGTGCAACGACGGACGCATGTGATCTAACCAACTGGTTAGTTCCGGTGATTTCACCTAATGCTACGATTTCTCTTGTAGCACGTGATCCTGACCCGACAGATGATGATGATGAGTTGCGTGTTGGTGCTATTTTCGACAGCAAAAAAGAGTTAAATATTGCACTTGGAACGTTGCACATGGAGAGAGGACTTGAATTCAAAACTCCAAAATCGGATTATCTTCAAGTCAAGTTTTTGTGCAAGCATCCGAATTGCCCATTTGAGTTGCGTGCAGCATCACGTGGAACGAATACTTGGATAATACACAAGTTCATTCTTGAGCATTCATGCCTCCGTCAGCTATGATGTGCCGCTCCGAAGAAAATCAAGATGAATATTGTTTTAACTTACATGGAGCGGAAAATCAGAACCAACTGTAAAATCATGGAGCCCGAGGCCATTATGGAGGAGATGTTACGCAAGTTCGGTATCACCATCCGTTATGATTTGATGTTGCAAGCACGACATGCAGCAATACAAAGTATATACGGAGGGTATGTTGAATCCTTACAGTTGTTGCCTGGCTATCTTCACATGTTTAAAGAATCAAATCCTGGTAGATTACTGATCTTGAAGTTGGAAATAACGGGATATTTGAGCATTTGTTCGTGGCTCTCGGTGCCTGCAGACTCGCGTATCCATTCAAAATGAGACATGTGATCGTGTTGGGAAATTTATTAGTATAAGTTTTGATGAATTCCAAAACCGGCTGACCCCAATCGAGTAAATGTTGCCAGAACCTAATGTTAGAATTTAGGCTCGCTGTTTGAGCAAAGTTAAGATTTTATCTTTATAGGTCTCCAGCTGAAGATGGCAACAAGGCGTCACTCAGACAGAACATCAGTTGTGAAGAAAGACAACTGAGAGTTCATTTGTTCAGATGCAAACAAGGGGAAGTCTTCAGAACATCAGTTGAGAAGGAAACCAACTGAGCGTTCATCAGATGAGAAACAGTTGAAAGGAAGAGAACATCAGATGAAAAGGAAATCATCTGAGGGTTCAAACCCAACTGAGTAAATAGAAGGAAGACAACTGAGTGTTCAGTTTCAGAACCTCAGTTATAGAATCCGAACAAGGAGTTCAACTGTTTGAAGTTCAAAGTCAGCTGAGAGCTCGACAGATCGGAACATCAACTGAAGATTACTCAGATGAAGGTCAAGACTTTCAACCGACAAACCGAAGTTGACTGTCAAAGATTTGAATTTCAAAAGGAAGTCACATGAGGGTTTGACCGTTCAGTCATTACCCCATCTGGCCCAACACAAGGCTGTCTCAGATGGAAAGCAGAAGAGCACAAATGCCATATCGGGAAAGTCTGCAGAGATGAGAGACAACCCATCGCTGTCAACCGATCAGAGATCAACTGCTCCTCCAACGGCTAGTTGATTCTCTCCGCCTATAAATAGAGGCATTCTCTCATTCGAGAGACATAGACACTTAGACGACGAAAAATTCAAGAGCTTTCTCGAGAGAAATCAAAGCAAAAAGCAAATCTGCAAAATCATCATCTAAGAGCATCAACAACTGAGAGTTCCAATTTGAGAGAACATTAGTAGCTGAGGGTTCCTAGAGATCGAAACTGTTTTTGATCTTAGGTTGAGTGTTTATTCGTTCAAGCCTTAGATCCAGCTCTCCTTCGTGATTGAGCTGTAGTTGGAAATCCTACCCATTCTCACACCCTAAAAAGTGTGCTAGGACCTTACTCTTCCTGTAATTGAGTAGTCAGGTCGTCAAGTACCCGCAAACTTGACTTAGGCTGTTTAGTGCCCGGAAACTAAACTGTAACGGTTGCTCAGCCCGCGTAAGCTGAGTGGAACTGTCCAGAAGAACTTGGACTGAGGTGTGTGGACTCACATCTCCTCGTGGACGTAGGAGTTCTCTTCGAACCACGTAAATCTTGTGTGTCGTGTTTATTTTGTGTTCAGTCTTTATTTGCATATCTCAACTGACAAACTAACCGCATATAATCTGCATACTTTCACATCAACAGTTTTGGTTTTGACCAACCGTGCATAATAGCGTGAGTTTGTTTTTACGAGTTCATTTTCCACCACATTCCGCACAGCACCACTCTTCCAGTTGAGGTTGCTTACTCAGCTGTGAGATCCCAACCGAGTCCTTTTACTCAGTTGAAGTTGATTTCAAGTGTTAAGTTTTTCGAAAGTTGAAAAATCCTAACTGGTGTATTCCCCCCATACACCAATAACTCGTATCGGGACCATCAAGTGGTATCAGAGCAGTGGTTCAAAAGACTGCTGACTCTGTTTCACGAGGTGTGAATTCGAGAATTTTATTTCAGTGGTCAACTGAACAGATCTTTTCACGCTAGTGCAAACTTGCTCGCATTTTTGTCCTGTTTTTGTTTGTGCAGATGGACGTCAAGGACAAGATCGTAGTCATGTTCTCTGTTGTCAATTATACATCATGGAGAACTCGAATGAAGAAGATCCTTATGTCAAAGGATGCAACAAGTTCTCACATCTGGACCAATCGTCATATGAGACAGAATACTTCGCACTTCCACAAATCCCAATGATGGAGATGCAGTGGTGGAGTATGTGGAGAAACAGCCAGAAGACTACACTCCGGAAGAGGCCAAGGTGAGCCAGCTGGATATCTGGGCTCAGAGCACAATAATGTCCACGGTTGGACAAGATTATCTGCCCTGGATAGAGGAGTGTGAGACTGCAAAAGAGATGTGGGACATCCTGGCTTCGCTAAGTGAAGGAAGCAACGAGACAAAGGAAAACAAGTTCTCACATGCATGTCAAGATTTCGACAATTTCAGTCTGCGACCTGATGAGACTATCGATCAGCTAGAGCTCCGGTTTATGGACATCATCAGAAGAATCCAGTCCATCCGGAAAGGAAAATACACTCTAAGAGAAATAAACCTCAAAGTGTTGCAAGCTCTACCGGCTGAGTGGGATACTTTCACAAATATCCACGAGAGCCGAGCTGACCTTGGTGAAATGGGAACTGAAAGATTGTTCTCAATCTTGAAAGGGAATGAGTATAAGGTCCACAGAAGGAGGTCGCAGCCCTCAAGTCAGACAAATAGAATTGAGGATGTCGGCTCAACATCAAAGTCAGTTGCCCTCCGAGCTGATTATTCAAAATCAAGATCGTCAAGGCCAACCAGATCGGCTGACACGACTGCAAAGGAGCCGAGCAGAGAGGAACTGCAACAGAACATTGCAGCGCTGTCAAAGAAACTAGCCGACATGGACACTCGGTTCGGCAAATATAAACGTTTCTATAAATCAAACCGAACTCCAGACAGTTCGAAGCCAATCACCAATGGATGCTTCGAATGTGGCAAGGAAGGACACTTCAAAGCTGACTGCCCAGACCTCTCAAAGAAGGAAAGAGAAGCACTGAGGGCCAAGCAAACTGCAAAGAACAAGGCCATGGTAGTAGAAGAGGCAGCTGACGATATGGACATCTTCACAGACACTGAAGATGAGGATGATCTGACCTCTACCAACAAAGTCATCAGTCCGGATCAATGCCTCATGGCACTTGGAACCGACCAAGATGATATTGAGGTACAATCTAATCCTGCTCGCTTAAATTCTTCCAATACTTCTAACATGCAGGAATCTCTGAGCGATGAGTTGGAACCCTCCTGGAACGATTTTCAAGAACTCAGTGAGGAACTGCATCAGCAGTCGGTTGAGTTTAAGAGTCTTCAAGCCCAGTTCGCCAAGCTTGAAGATTCCTTAACCGAAAAGGACGATCTGATCAAGAGACAAGCTGAAGAAATTGACCAGCTGAAAAGTCAACTGAGTACATCCAACCAAACTGAGGCTTCAACCGATGAACAGTTGAAGGAACAGATCAAGGCACAGAACGAACAGTTGAACAAACAAGAGGCTCAGATCGACCAGCTGATGAAGACATCAGAGGCCCAGAACGAGCATATAGCCGTTCTTCTCAAGGATCTTCAAACTGAGAAGGACAACCTGACAAAGCTGTATCAGTCATCCGAGATCATCGAGAATCTCATCAGATACAGACGGCAAACGGATGATGTGTCTGGACTCGGATACGACGTGGCAAAGGACACTGGAATTCCACCAGCTACCTTCACCAAGGCTGAGGAAGTCATGGTTGCCAAACCTAACACAGTTGAGTCTGCAACTGAACAAACACCATCACAACCGACAAAGGCAACTGTGGCTGAGAAAGGCAAAGGAGCTGCAGATGGAGCACCAACGAAACAGTCTGTGGAGTCTACAACCTAGGGGGAATGTTCCAAGACTCAACGGAGTAACCGGAGACGTCGGAGTCGCAATCAGAACCGAGCTCAAAACCGACAACATAACCAAGCTCAGAACCGACATGATAATCGACCAACAACCCAACCACAGCAGAGATGGAACCAACAGAACCGACCAAGCTTCAACCGACAGAATCAACAACGGTTCCATCACCACAACAACCAGAGGTTCCAACAGAGTCAACCTATGTGGAACAGTTACGACAGCTATGGTTACTCATACCACAACATGAATCAACATCCGGGCTTGAACAGCTATCGTCAACAGCCAAGGCAATGGAATCAGAATCAGCCAAGAAGATTCCACAATGGCATCCGACCTCACAGACAAACTCAACAAGATAAGAATCGCCATCAAAACAGGGGGAAAGCCTCTCCTCCTAAAGCCCAACATGGGAGAAATCCAACTCCTCCCAAGAAACAGAACATCACTACTAACAACAAGCCTAAGGATAACCGAGGTGTTGTTATAGTTGATGATGAAGGAAAAGTAATTTGGAATGATAAATCCATCCGAGTTTACAGGGAAAAGCGACGCATGGTTCCAGCGGGAACTGGTTCTAACCCTCCAGGACCCAACTGAAATTGGGGACCTAAGCGAGTTTCTCCTTGCAGGTACAGGAGAAACAGCTGAGGAAGAAGAAGGCGTCTACAACAATGTGGGTGATGGATAGTGGATGCTCGAAACACATGACAAATCTGAAGGATTTGCTTGGAAGTTTCGTGGAGAAAGAAGGTCCATCAGTTACTTTTGGTGATAACTCAAAAGGTTATACCAAAGGTTACGGTACCCTTGAAACCAATCATGTTTCAATTTTTAATGTCTCTTATGTTGATGGATTGAAGCATAACTTGCTCTCCATCAGCCAATTCTGTGATAATGGTTTCTCTGTCAAGTTTGATGCACAGGGTTGCAGAGTTAAAGATGTCGGATCAAAGCAGGTGATATTGTTGGGAAATTGATCTCCAACAGGGAATGTATACTACGCTGACTGGAATAGCAGCCTCCCTGACACTTGCCTGTTATCAAAGAGCAGTTCGGATGTGAGCTAGTTGTGGCACAAAAGACTCAACCATCTGAATTTCAAGATGATGAACCGACTCGCCAGACAAGAACATGCAAGAGGCATATCTAACCGAGTGTTTTCAACAACACACATCTGCAGTACATGCCAGCTGGGAAAGCTCGCTAGAACCTCCTTCCGGTTGAAGTCAACTCCCTCAACCGACCGAGTGTTGCAGCTGATCCATATGGATCTCTTCGGGTTAGTTACACCAAAAAGCATTAATGGAAACGAATATACTTTGGTTGTAACTGATGACTACTCAAGATATACGTGGACCATCTTCATGCGCCACAAGAGTGAAACTCGAGATGAGCTGCCCAAGCTGATGGATCGGATATCAAACCAACAAGAGATGAAGATCATATCTATCCGATCAGATCGTGGAACGGAGTTTCTAAATGAAACCATCATTGAGTATTGCGAAAAGAATGGCATAACCCATCAGACATCAGCCGCGCGTACTCCACAACAGAATGACGTAGCTGAGCGAAGAAATAGAACTCTGAAGGATGCAGCCACATCCATGTTAGCGAGCTCAGCACTGCCTAAGAGATTTTGGGCTGAAGCGATCAACACAGCATGCTACACTCAGAATCGATCTCTTCTCACCAAGCGGTTGGGAAAGACGCCCTACGAGCTGTGGAGACGCAGAAAGCCAGATATTTCTTATTTTCGTGTTTTTGGATCTAAGTGTTATATTCACAACAATGGGAAGACTCAGTTGAAAACTTTTGATGCCAAAGCTTCGAAGGGCATATTTCTTGGATATGCAGCTCAGATCAAGGCATATAGAGTTTTCAACAACAGCTCTCGTGTTGTGGAAATAACACCTCATGTTAGTTTTGATGAATCTATCTATGAGTGCAGGGAACAGGTAAAGGAACAACACGCGGATCCAGCTGTTCTACCAGTTCTCACCAGATCGCAAGCACTTCGGGAAAAGAACAGAGCTAAACCTCTAATATGGGCAACTGAGGATGAGGATCCATACTCCTCTGAAGATGAATGCGAAGACCTCGGCTCGTCCCAAGGGGGAACTTCAGCTGATGCCCCTCCAACTGCATCAGCATCCGATGCCCAACCGAGCTCAGTTCAAACTATTGTAAATATTGAGGATCCAGACTCAACAGCTGATCAATCACCAGCTCTGAAGACTCCAACTCAGATTTCTGAACAGCCACAGTTGGAAGAAGAAGGAAGACGCAACCGAAGATGGTATGAAGTTCATTCCACTGACGACATCATCGGAGATCCAACCGAGGGTGTGCGCACACGGAGCAGAGTTGCAAATCCAGAATCAACCGAGGAAGATTCCAACACTTATGCCCAATATGCTGAGGAATTGGCAGTTCTAGAGGAGTTCGAGCAAGCTGGAGATGTTGCCATGATTTCTTGCTTTGTAGCTGATATTCCAGAACCGAAGAATGTTGGAGAAGCTCTCAACTGTGTCCACTGGACAACAGCTATGCAAGAAGAATTGAATGAGTTTCTACGCAACTGTGTATGGGAGTTGGTAGAAAGACCAAATGGTGTCAAGGTGATTGGATTAAAGTGGATTTTCAAAATCAAGAGAGACGCCATTGGATTCATTGTGAGGAATAAAGCAAGGTTAGTAGCTCAAGGATACTGCCAACAAGAAGGAATTGACTTTGAAGATTCCTTTGCACCAGTTGCAAGGCTGGAAGCCATCCGGATCTTTCTAGCTTATGCCGCACATCACAAGTTCAAAGTATATCAGATGGATGTGAAATGTGCATTCCTCAATGGAGATATCAAAGAAGATGTATATGTTGAACAGCCTCCTGGTTTTGAGACTGGAGATGGAAGAGTGTACAAGCTGAAGAAAGCTATCTATGGTCTAAAGCAAGCACCAAGAGCATGGTATGACACTCTTTGTGGATTTCTTCTGGACTCGAGGTTCAAACGAGGTTCAGTTGATAAAACTCTGTTCACTATCAAAGTTGGAGAAGATATACTTGTTGTTCAAATTTATGTCGATGACATCATTTTCGGGTCCAAGTCGGAGGAGCTGTGCAAGAAATTCTCCGATCTTATGAAGGAAAAGTTCGAGATGTCAATGATGGGCGAGATGAATTATTTCCTTGGATTACAAGTGAAGCAGTCACCTGAAGGGATTTTCATCAACCAGTCCAAATATACAAAGGAGCTCATCACCAAGTTCGGATTGCAGACAAGTAAGACAACCAAGATCCCTATGAACACGAACTGAAAGATCGAACCAGGAGCTGAGGGAAAGCTCGTTGATGCCAGCCAGTATAGAAGGATCATCGGTTCGCTGCTATACCTAACTGCCAGCCGACTAGACATTTCATACGCAGTTGGAGTGTGTGCTCGCTTTCAAGTCCAACCAAGAGAAGCACACATGTTGAAAGCAAAGAACATCATTAAGTATCTGAAAGGAACTGTCAATGTTGGGTTGTGGTACCCAACTGATGACAATATCCAGCTGATTGGATACTCAGATGCCGACCTAGCGGGAGATCGGTTGGATAGGAAGTCTACTTATGGACACTGTCAATTCATGGGAAGCAAGCTGGTTTCATGGTTCTCCAAGAAACAAGCGTGTGTTGCTACTTCGACAACCGAGTCAGAGTACATGGCTGCCGGAAGCTGTTGCATGCAAGTATTGTGGCTGAAGCAGCAACTGAGAGATTATGAAGTCTCAACTGGACAGGTTCCCATTCATTGTGATAGCTCGAGTGCCATAGCTATCTCTCTAAACCCTGTTCACCACTCTCGGACTAAGCATATCGATATTCGTCATCATTTCATCCGAGACCATATTGAGAAGAAGGATGTGTCCATGGAGAAGATCCCAACTGAGATTCAGAGAGCTGACATCTTCACCAAACCACTTCCTGAAGCCCGGTTCAAGATGCTGTGTGATCTTCTAGGACTTTTAGATCCGAGCTAAAAATTCATCCGAGCTAAAGAGTCATCCGAACAGAAGAGTCATCTGAGCTGATAAGGATTCATCCGAGCTGACGAATCGGATATCGAATTAAGGGGAAAGCTCAGATGAAGGGGGAATCTCATATACGAATTGCCAACTGAAGACATCAAACGTCAGCTGAACAGATGAACTTGAGTCAGCTGATGGTATGCTGCAACAATGGAACAGACGTCAGCTGAACAGACGAACTCAAGTCAGCTGATGGTATGCGGCAACTGAGGAGCACAACTGTGGTATACAGCTGATATCGACATCAGCTGACAGGTATCATTTATGACTGAAGGTGTTATGATAATAAATAAGAATGTTTGAAATAAATTCAAACATTCCTGAACATGTCAGCTAGACTAAACAAGCCATCATATCGTATTTAATGTAAAGTCTGGCTGAACATCTATAGCCTTACTTTATAGTGCGACTGGGCTGACACCCTAAACTATTCACCTTCTCACTCGCGCGCGTGGTATATCAGTCAAAATTAACCAACAGTCGCGTAATCTCAGCCGTTAATAGATTCGCGCCATTTAACCCCAGCCGTTGATTTTATCCGAGTCAAAGATTATATAATACGGCAAATCAAGAAGTGGTCCTTACCTTCTCTTTTCGTGCATATCTTTACTATCTATTCATCATCTTCTCAAATCTCGTTTCGCCATTTCCAGTAAAGTCTTTCGCTCTTTCTTTGCATATATATCTCCTCGAGATGGCGCCCAAGTCAAAAGCCTCTAAGAAGATGGTTTCCTCAGAGCCTGCAACGTTCCAGGAATCGTTCGACATGGTGATGTCGAAGATTCATTTCGAACAGATATTATCCAGAGCGGCTCTCTCCTCGCCTGAGCTCGCTCCAATCGCCGCCATCCTCTCCGACCACCATCTGCTTGACTAGGCAACCCTCTCTCCGGCCCTGTTGCTCAGGAAGCAGATCGTACATTTCTACCGGAATCTGCAACGAGTTGCAAAAGACGGGCTTGTCATGATCATCCCGTGCAAGCAACGCCACAGAACCTCCCGGACAGTAGAAGACTCTGTTGTGGAGATAAAGGTGTCAAAGGAGCTGGAGAAGCTCATCCCCAGAAACTGTGAAGCCACAGATGTGGTGGGGAACTTTTCTGACAAGGAAGCTGATGCCTTCCTTCAAACCATTCTTCTTGTTCCCAAACCATTGAAGGAGAGCATGCAAAGGACAAAGTTGAAGCCGGAGCACCGACTTCTTTTCGATGTAATTTCCAAATGCATCTTCGCATATGGTGGAGCCTTCGGGGACATAAGCCGTCCTAAGCTCAAGCAGCAGAAGGCCCTGGAAGAGATGCACCAGGTCGACTGGTTGGGATATATAGAGAGCCAACTGCTGATAGAGAAACAGAAAATCTCCGAGATAACAGCTGAGTCTGGACAACTGCTATTGAGTGTCAAGGGGACACTCAACTTCGGGACAAAGATATCAGCCCTCATCCTCCAAGCCACACAGGGTCTGCCGTTGACATGGGAAGGAAGTGAGGACACTCCAGTCAGCAAGCTGTCACTGTTCCCCTCAGCCAAGAAGGCCAGGGATGTTGTAGAAGCTGTCTACACCCCCAAGGGTGTCCCCAAGCCAGCTGTGGAGCCAGCTGCTCGCCGCCATTCAAGGTCCAAGCCAGCGAAGCGCCAGCTGAAGGAGGTGGCTGAGGAAGAGGAAGAAGAGGAAGAAGAAGAGGAGGAACCCCTCCAGAAGAGGCCAAGGATCAGGATCGTCCAGCCCGCAGCTCGTCCTTCAACCAGTCCAATGGTGACAAAGCCTGCTGAGAAAAAAGAGTCAACCGAATCCAGCCAATCGGTTGACCCAGCTGGGTTTATTCTTCAACCTCACCAGGAGGACGTGGCTGAGGAGGCAGGTGAAGACGTGGAAGTCCAAGTGGTGGATACCAGCTCTTCCTCAGATGACTCTTCTTCATCTGAGGAGTCCCACGACAGTCGATCTAGAGCTGATGCCAGCCAGGTTAACCCACTGTGACTGAAGAAATCCTCCAGCCAGCCAACTCTCCATCCAAAGAGGATCCAGTTCTCTCAACTGGTCCTCAGTCAGATATTCCGAGCCTCTCGCTCGATGCCAACGTTGTGACCACTTCTTCGGCCCACGTTGATGAAACCATCGAACCCATAACCTTCGATATCGACCCCCCTCAGATCGATGAAGAAGCCAACCGCCAGGCGATCCTGGCTGAGTATGAAGGAAGACTCAGCTACTGCTTCCGCAAGCTGATTGGTATGTTCCCCGAGGCAACATCGATGCCCATTTTCTTTGTTCTCGGGACGGAACTTCTATACCAGTTCAGTGTCATATTCAGCTACTGGTACGTAAAGGAGGAGACCCTCAGGATTCATGGTTGGGACAGGTTAAAGGTCGAAGAGTCCAACCTGAGGGAGTACTTCGACTACCAGAGCCTGGAGGTGGCTTACAACCAAAAGGTGGCTGTGCTCCGACGACGTCTGGACAAAAGCATCCAAGAAGGGACAGACACCAGGGAGCTGTGCAACAACCCTGAAGCTTTTCACTTTCTTGATGACATGCTCGCCAAAAATGCCTCCTGCATGGACGACGTCGACGCAGCTGATGAGGCGGCCAAGAGAGAAGAAGACAAGCTCAAGGCCTACCTCGCCAGCCGATCTGCCATGGTTGTCTCGGAGTCTGCTGCCCAGCCACAACCACCGCTTCTGCCCGGACCCTCCGATCAGCCAGCTCTCTCAACCGACGCCATCTGCGAGCTGATCTCGGAGAGGGTCAACCAGCTGAGGACGGAGATGCTGTCCAAGATCCAGCTGGGGAAGGAGGAAGAAGCTGACAGGATGCAGCAGCTGATGGCAGAAAATGCCAGCTTGAAGAATCAGCAAGAACACCTCTCCTCTTCTCTGCAGCACAAGTTCGAAGATCTCTCCACTTCTTCCAGCTCGGAGGTCTCGGCTCTAAGGAAGGCCGTTCAGAGCCTCAGCTCGGATTTCAACGTGTTCAAGACCGTTGCTGAATCTGACCTCGCAAAGTCTCAGCAGACTCAGGACCAGGAGTGGATGGCTCAGTTCGCCTCTTTCCGAGCTGAGTTCGTCTCCCTCCACAAAGAGGTCTATGCGACCTTTGCAGCTGTGCAGCGAGCTGAGCAGGAGCGCCAAGACTTGGAGTTGGCGAAGAAGGTGGAAGAGAAGGACGCTGTTGATGAGCTGTTTTCCCGCGTTCAACAAGCTGAAGCCAAGTTGACCTCTCTGGATGGCACTGTTGCCACCCTTTTGGATGATGCCAAAAAGGGGGAAGACAAGGAGCCAGCAGCTGGGGAAGACAAGGAGCCAGCAGCTGTTGCTGGACGAGGGAAAGCTCTCCAGCAAGCTGAAGGAGCTCAGCAAGGAGAAGGAGTGCCAGCTGAAGCTGAAGCTGAAGGGTCGCAGCCCGAACTGGAAATCTCCCATGACCTTGTAGCCGAGCTCACGGCCGAGCTCGATGCAGAACTTGACGGGATATCTGTTGAAGACTGCATTGAAGTTGCCAAAGCTATGGGGGAGTCAAAGGAGAAGTACTTGAATCCCTCTTGGATCAAGAAGTTCGCTGCCGATCAGGCCAAAAAGGTGGCCAAGTTCGAGAAAGAACTGGCCAAGGTGGAAAAGAGAGTCGACAGGAATAAAGCCAGCCGGAGTGTGTGAAGAATCAACAAGCACCAGATGAAGGCTGAGGCTAGGAAGTCGACGCACCAACTGCAGAAGGACGCTCCGCTCCTGTCTCGATACCCACATGTTGACAAGTGGATGAATGCGGAGTGGAACGATGACTGGGAACAGTTCAAGCATGAGTTCGTCAATGACTTCTATTACAGGAAAGTCTACTCGACTGAAGACCCAAGGCTAGCCTTCAAGGAAGCCCTGTGGGAACTCAGATCTGGAGACCCTGGAATGTTTAGTCAGTTCAAGCGAGCTATGCTGAATGCTCAGCTTGATCCCAACTCTGTTCCAGTTCCGAAGATGTGCAGGTACCGCCCTCCGATGATCAAAGGCACGAGCAAGCCAAATAGAAATGTGATCATGGCTGAGGCAAGACAAGTCTGCAAGGAACACGGAGTCAACACTGGGATCGAGTCGGAAGCGAAGAAGGAGATCTTCAACCGTATCTTCAGCAAGTACGGTCAACAGTATTTCTGAGCTGTCAAAGTTTTTGAGCTGATAATGTTTTTGGATGTTGTAGTTTTTGAAGCAACTGTTGTATCTTTATCTGCTTTGTGCTTAATCTTGTAATCTTCAGTTGTAACAAAAACTTCAAAGTATATAATACGATTCACCTTGATGAACAATTCCTCATTGTCCAAGCTCTGAATCACAAAGTCTTTCAATTTCATGTTATAACTGTCCTAACCCTTTGATGTTTTATCTTATAGACTGTCTAGAATTTCAGCTGAGATTTTAGGTCAGTTAGAGAGGATTAGATCAATAGTGGTTTAAAGTTGTAAGTGGTTTTGGCATCATCAAAAAGGGGGAAATTGTTGGAAAATTTATTAGTATAAGTTTTGATGAATTCCAAAACAGGCTGACCCCAACCGAGTAAATGTTGCCAAAACCTAATGTTAGAATTTAGGCTCGCTGTTTGAGCAAAGTTAAGATTTTATCTTTACAGGTCTCCAGCTAAAGATGGCAACAAGGTGTCACTCAGACAGAACATCAGTTGTGAAGAAAGACAACTGAGAGTTCATTTGTTCAGATGCAAACAAGGGGAAGTCTTCAGAACATCAGTTGAGAAGGAAACCAACTGAGCGTTCATCAGATGAGAAACAGTTGAAAGGAAGAGAACATCAGATGAAAAGAAAATCATCTGAGGGTTCAAACCCAACTGAGTAAATAGAAGGAAGACAACTGAGTGTTCAGTTTCAGAACCTCAGTTATAGAATCCGAACAAGGAGTTCAACTGTTTGAAGTTCAAAGTCAGCTGAGAGCTCGACAGATCGGAACATCAACTGAAGATTACTCAGATGAAGGTCAAGACTTTCAACCGACAAACCGAAGTTGACTGTCAAAGATTTCAATTTCAAAAGGAAGTCACATGAGGGTTTGACCGTTCAGTCATTACCCCATCTGGCCCAACACAAGGCTGTCTCAGATGGAAAGCAGAAGAGCACAGATGCCATATCGGGAAAGTCTGCAGAGATGAGAGACAAGCCATCGCTGTCAACCGATCAGAGATCAACTGCTCCTCCAACGGCTAGTTGATTCTCTCCGCCTATAAATAGAGGCATTCTCTCATTCGAGAGACATAGACACTTAGACGACAAAAAATTCAAGAGCTTTCTCGAGAGAAATCAAAGCAAAAAGCAAATCTGAAAACCATCATCTAAGAGCATCAACAACTGAGAGTTCCAATTTGAGAGAACATTAGTAGCTGAGGGTTCCTAGAGATCGAAACTGTTTTTGATCTTAGGTTGAGTGTTTATTCGTTCAAGCCTTAGATCCAGCTCTCCTTCGTGATCGAGCTGTAGTTGGAAATCCTACCCATTCTCACACCCTAAAAAGTGTGCTAGGACCTTACTCTTCCTGTAATTGAGTAGTCAGGTCGTCAAGTACCCGCAAACTTGACTTAGGTTGTTTAGTGCCCGGAAACTAAACTGTAACGGTTGCTCAGCCCGCGTAAGCTGAGTGGAACTGTCCAGAAGAACTTGGACTGAGGTGTGTGGACTCACATCTCTTCGTAGACGTAGGAGTTCTCTCCGAACCACGTAAATCTTGTGTGTCGTGTTTATTTTGTGTTCAGTCTTTATTTGCATATCTCAACAGACAAACTAACCGCATACTTTCACATCAACAGTTTTGGTTTTGACCAACCGTGCATAATAGCGTGAGTTTGTTTTTACGAGTTCATTTTCCACCACATTCCGCACAGCACCACTCTTCCAGCTGAGGTTGCTTACTCAGCTGTGAGATCCCAACTGAGTCCTTTTACTCAGTTGAAGTTGATTTCAAGTGTTAAGTTTTTCGAATGTTGAAAAATCCTAACTGGTGTATTCCCTCCCATACACCAGTAACTCGTATCGGGACCATCAGATCGTTTTAGATGGCACTCATCTCAAGTGCAAGAATAGAGGCATTTTATTTGTCGCTATGACGAAGGATTCCAGCGAGCATGTTTTTCCACTGGCGATAGGTGTTGGCCCAATCGAGAATGATATATTTTGGAGATGGTTTCTATCTCGTTTAAAAATGGCATATGACGAGTTTAGAGATACATTGATTGTCTCTATAGCGAACACTGTCAATGAGGTGTTTCCAAATGCATATCACGGTATTTGCTACTTTCACTTGCTGGATAAGCTGACGTGTTATGGAAAAGTTGTTGTGACATTGTATGAACAAGCTATTTTTACATATCGCACTTCAATTTATGATAAGGCAACGGCTTCTATGCAACGAGAGAGCCAAGGCGCATACAACAAATTAATGAGAGTTGGACCAGAGAAGTGTGCTCGATGCAAGTGTGCATTGCCACGTTATAGCCATCTGACTTCAAATGCAGCAGGAGTATGGAATCATAGAGTAGTATGGACTCATGGTCTCCCTATATGCTCAATGCTTGACGCTATAAGGTATATCATCGAGCAATGGTTCAATAAGAGATGGAAATTGCCCAAAGGCGATGATGAAGTTGTAACTCAAGAGGCGGCTAAGAAGATGACAAAATTATGAATAAGTCATTTAGGTACGATAGGAGTGGCAGAATCGGCTTGGTGTTCAACGTGAGTGATGGTAGAAGAAATTGGAAAGTTGATCTCAATTCACACACATGCTCATGTTGTGAATTTCAAGATAATGGAATGCCTTGTTCGCATACTTTTGCTGCTATCCGGTACATTTTATTGCTTCAATATGCATAACCATTTGAAATTATAATTAAAAATTATTGTAAAAAATTGTAGAAAAAATGCTGAGGATGTATACCAATATGTGTAATGGTACTACAAACAAGAAGTTTGGGATGAAGCTTATCAATATCCTATACATCGTGTTCCACATGTAGAGGATTAGAATATTCCAGTTGAAGTGGCCAATATCTTGGTCTTGCCTCCCGTAATCACTTCACAGACAGGACGGCCGAGAACTAATCGGCGAAGATCTGCATTGGAGAGAACTAGCCGGAGACAAACCACAAGGCAAGAAGCAAAACCATCAAGTAGTCAACGTCTGAGGAAATGTGGTAATTGTCGTGAAGATCATACGCGTAGACATTGTAATCGGCATTAGCAATTTACTATTAATATTATTTAGTTTTTTGATATCCCACTCGCTACAAATTAAATCCCGCTCGCATATTCATAAAATTTTTTTAGATCCCGCTCGAGTGAGATCTACATAACTCGAGCGGGATATTGACTTTTTGCAAATGATTAATTGTTTTGAGGTGGGTTGTTTATTTTTTAAGTAGTTACATATTAATTTTAATCAAATAAGAAAATGCATGGCTTATACGATGAAAAAAATCCAAAATTATTATATGTATGATAAATTTCATATCCAAATATACTATCATTTACAAATTCAAGATTCCACTCGAAATTTTAAAGATCTCGCTTGGTTAGGTAGCATATTTTGTAGATCCCGCTCGAGTGGGATCTACACTAGGCGAACGGGATTTACATATTTTGCAAATGGTTAATTTTTTGGAGTTGATTTGTGTATTTTTTAAGCTGTTAAATATTGTTTTTAATCAAAACAAAAAAAATGCATGGCTTATACGATAAAAAATAAATCCAAAATTATTATATGTATGATAAATTTCATATCCAAATATACTATCATTTACAAATTCAAGATCTCACTCAATATTTCAAAGATCCCGCTTGATTATGTGTCATATTTTGTAGATCCCGTTCGAGTGGTATCTACACTAGGCGAGCGGAATTTACATATTTTACAAATGGTTAATTTTTTGGAATTGAATTGTTTATTTTTTAAGTTGTTAAATATTTTTTTTAATCAAAACAAGAAACTGCATGGCGTATAACTAAATCATTGTTCCAATTATAAAAAAATAGTGGGCATCTTACGGTGGTCGACAAAGTTCATATATACCACATGCGATCCTTATTCTATAGGCTGTAGTGTGAGTTTGCCCCCATGATATGGATGGATGTCCAGTAATCAATCTTTCAACTTGCATCAGTGCAAATGGAGCACAATTTAGACTTTCGGTTTGTTTAAATTGATGATCAATGTCAGCCACTATCAAATTCAATGGATCATTAATACGGGTGCGCCCAATACGTTGATATTTCCAATAGAAAGCAAAGCTAATTAAGAACTTGAGGCCATAAGTTTAGCAGTGGTGCCAACCTCTCAAATCACAATCTTTGCACTTCCAGATCAAGGTTATAGTATATGGAGTCGTACAACTCAGCCGTCCATGCCAACATATTGATACGGATCATCACGAAGTGACCACTTATAAGACACACTAGTATAACCTTCATAAAATCGACATGGAAGCATAACTCAATTATTACTACTATTTATCACAAATAGTTTTTAATAGATTACTCCAAAAATGTGAATTCACTTACTTGTGTTGCATCAAACATTGAGGTATGTGATTCACCAGTGTCTTTTCCGTGCAATAAAAATAGTATGCTTGGGGGAGGTTGCCAATCGGCTTTCAAAGCACGTCCATTAAGCTAATCATGCTCGAGTGAACCCTGTTTAATCAATAATACAAATATCAATAGCCAACAATACAGTGTTCTTAAAATTAATATATTTAACTATTTACGAAGACATTCGTGTCTAAGATGACGGTGTTCTTAAATGTCACACTAGGTAAGATCCCATCATCTGCTTTCAATCGGAATCACAGATTCATTAAGTACAAATCAAAGTCCTACAAAAAATTGTTAGATATTAAATTAAATTAATAACAAAGTTTAATATAGCCATCTAACAGAGTAAAATAGTAAATAGATTAAAAATTAACTTACCCCAACTATGACATCCATCTTCGGATTTATAATTTCCAAAAATCATGCCTGCTCAAGTGGTAAACCACTATCTGCCAGAACTATCG